>CM065353.1:0-117500 GCA_033032245.1 Poecilia picta
GATCTAGGACAAAACAAAGGGGGTTTATAAAGATAAGATCTCATTGATCAACTTTTGAAATTTGAATATCTGTCTATTTTGAACATTGGATGGACAATTGGAGAAATGGTGGAAAACTTTAAGTTTATCGGTGAAATTTTTTCACATTAAACAGTCAAAATTGTTAAAATTATAATTTTATTATACCTCCAAGGGGGAAGGAAAAGTAGACTCTACTTAAATTAGTTAATGATTGGATAAAGTTAATTGTAAATCAGTAATTCTGACTTTCATTTTGACTACAGTGAATTTTGATTTTTAGGTTAAGGATTTTTATGTTGCCTTCCTGTTTGACGCAATATTGTATCTCTGAGGTTGAAGCTTCTTACTGACTTAAAATGGATCATTTTAGATTGAATAGTTTCATACAACATCCAAATTAAGTTTATTTTGTTAAATATAGCTGATGGATTCTGCGTCACTGCTGACTTTTAATTATGCAATCACAGGTGGATGTTAATTTTGAGAAGAACTCTGGTTAAAACTACTGTTATATTCAGTTACTTGTCCCAACTTTTAAAATTATTAATTTTGGATTTTGTTAACATTCTTTAGAGTTTGTAAGATTTTTAAATTTTGTAGCTAACTGGTACATCTGATGGTGTATCGTTAAACATGTTTCCATTTGTTTTTTGAAGTTCAGGATTTGAAGTGGTTGGCGGTTTCTGCTATGTCATCAACAATGGGAGCCACACAGGAGGATTCGTCTTAAGTATAATGGTTAAAGTCAGCAAAATGTTGCTTGAATTTTTGTTGTTTTTGATTACTTTGTATTTTTCCCTGTCAAGAGCTCCTGCCTGCACTGATGGTGGTCTTGGAGGCTGGATCTTTTGAAACTCGGTCACCATGTAATGACGTGGATTTGACAGGTTCTTCTTGAGTTCCACATCAGGCCACTGCTACAACAATGCCCATCTTCTGCTGGACTGTTCTATGAAAGCCAAAAGCGGTCAAGAGACTTATTGAGGTCAGTGAAGAAATGAACTGTTTTCCTGTTGTCATCTCAAGGCGGAGCGTGGCTTCCGAAGCCTGGCAACAGATGTCTGCGTTCGGTGTCATCTTTCACACCTGGCTGGAGCAAAAGGGACTCAGGCGGTTCCTGTGAGAGTCTTCTGCGGCCGGGAATCAGCAGGGAGTCGAGACTACAAAAGAACAATGCCCTCTGTTGGAAACCAGATGGGGGTGTGAGTGAAACACTGACTCTACTGTATTGCTACATCCTGTTTTGTCGACTCTAAAGGCTGACCGAGATTCATCAAGAGACTGCATTCGATGTCCAGAAGTTTCTGCTCTCCACCACATGACTGCTACTCTGGAGGTCTTTTGATGGGGGAGATGAAAGACTGGGGCATGTTCTGTAAGCAGTGGTCCTGTTGTAGGTTCTCATGAGTGATCCTGGATTTCTCACCTCTGATCATGTGACTTGAAGTGCCAGTAGTCTGCCTCCGAGGTTCCTTCAGTTCGCAGGTTGGAGACAAAAGGGCTGTCGACGAAATTTGGTAGTGGGGGAGACGTTCTTTTTAACATTTTTGTATTGTGTGGTGCTATTTTCGCTCCTCAATTTATGCATAGCACACACTGCCTCCTGCCTTCACGTCCTGAACCCCTGTAGTTTGACACTAAGGTGTTGGCATTGCCTCATCTCCTAGATCTTTTGTCTCTCCCAGATGGTTTGAGGAGTTTTTCCCATTCCAGTGTGACAATGCTGAGACAGGACATAGCTCTTATGATGTTGTTTTGTCTTAATGCCATATCTTAATTGCATTATATGCTGGGCTTTAATTATAACGTAGGGCTCTGAATTTTACGTGGTTCATACCTCAGTGACTGTATTTAGTGACGCTTTGATCTATTTAGTTTGTCTGGTATTTTTATGGTATTCTATGACAGAACTTTTGTTCTGTTATAGAATAAAGAGGGAATAAGAAATAATTAACATGCATGATTTGAATACACTAAACTTATTACCTGTCAAATAGTTTATACAAAACAGTGTTTCCTAAAAGAGGGAAAGTGATCGTTGCATGATTGCATCTCATTTCATATGATTAAAACAAGTTGTTTAACTAAGTCATCCAGGAAGGTCTAAAGCTGAAATTTGCATAATTTAATTGTATCAATCTTCTCCCCAAAATTTAAAATTAATTGATGAACAATAAAAAGGGTAATTCACTATTCAATTAAATATTTCATAAATAGATAAAATAAGTGTTCAAAAGAAAAAATGGATCAAAGGTTAAAATGGTTGAAATTTTGAGATTTGAAATTATGATTAAAACAGGATACGTCATTTTTTTTATATTTAGTGACACGGTTAACATATTCTTGTAAAACAGGCTGATCATTCTTTAAGGTTTTAAAATGACAAAAATTATGATTAAAATTTAATTGGTCTAAATTGGATATTTAAAATGAACAATCATAGAACTGCTTCTAAAATATAGCTAAGTTATGGGTTAAAAACAATGGAAAACATTAATTTCTCGTGTAAGCCTTAGATTAAAAGAGGGTCAAAACCTTGGCCAAATTTAGCTTTAAAGGAGCAGCTTTTTAAAATGCTAAAATTACCAATTTATAAAGCAAAAGGAACATAAGGAATGAAATTATAATTTGAGCTGGAATTATTAAAATAAAACTAAAGGCTGCTACAAAATCTCTCCATGAAACTAATAAAATAGGATTTGATAAGAACAATATATGATTTAAAACGATAAAGAATAATTAGAGTATCAATTAACAAAACAGTGCAAGTAAAACATTAATTCAAATTGGGAGGAATGACATTTTATTTTAAAATACATTAAGAAGCTCTAGATGGGGTGACAGATTTTGTTCCTGTATGCAAAACCAGCTGATGCCCTCATTGAACATCAAAGGATCACAAGTTGGAGACAAACTGGGAATCTTCAGCCCTTCCTGGAGGACGACTTCACACCCAGACGCTCATCAGGAAGTCTTGCATACCTGTTTTTAAGTTTGAGGTCAAAGTTGAAAAGAGGGAATTGCCTCTTTGTTATACTCACCAAAATTTGGGCACAATAATCCCAAAGGTGAGCATCGCTCACTCAGGTCAGGAGCCTGAGTTCAAAACCATGAGGAAAATGGGCTGCTGGAGAAAAAAGGATCATCTTTGTTGTCTCTCCTATTACCAAATTTTCCATGTTTCATCTGACTTGCCAAGGAACGCTTTCTACTTCAAGGAGCATCAAGGAACACAGAGATTAAAAGAAGATATGTTTGAATAAAAAAAGAAAAAAATTGTACAACTATTAAGACTAATCAAATCGTTCTTCTACAGCAATTGGAGGTTTATTAATAGATTTTAAGTCTTTTGTATATGATGTATTGTGTCTAATTGATTATTTCACGGATGATTTTGGACAGAGATTTGTGTAACATTCTATTTACATCAGGAATATTTGACTTCTGAAATCATTTATTTATAACATCAAGGTTTATGGTAGAGCTTATGTTAAATATTGATAAATATGCATTTCAAGTAATTTTGATTAAGACATGATGAGGTCAGATAATTTTGAACATTTATTTCAAGATTTGAATTCTAAAAAGGATTTTGATGTCTGGTTTGGTTTCATTATATGCGATGAATATTACATCATTTTAGCAAAATGTTATGTAGAAGGTTCCATATTATAACCAAGGCTTGATTTTCCAGCTTTAAAATGGTATTTCTGAACTTGGACTTTTATGTTTGCATTCTATATTTTAAATTTATTTTCTAGAATGTAATCTCTTTGAAGAGATTAAAAGAGGGATTGTTAAGAAAATGTATTTAAAATATGCTAGTTGTAAAATGTAACCTGATTTAATCGAAAATAGTCTAATAATAGTTTTGGAATTAGAAACTTATTTTGGCTTATTGACCTTTACTTTTTGGTCTAGAGTAAATTGTCGTATAAGGTTTGAAATTAGTTTTTTATGTCAGGATGTCACCAGTGGAAGTTCCAGCTGTTTCACAGTAATTTGTGAAAGCCCATAACCCAACAGGGGATCGGAGACATCCTGCTTCTAACTTATTTAAAACAAAAGGAGAAGCCACGTTTTTGTCTCTGAAGGAACTGTAGGGATTTTCTGAATTTGAAAAGGGTCAGAGACAGCTTTTGGTTGGTCGAGAGGTGTTGCACCTTATTTGAATAGAACACACCTACTAGTATAAAACCTTATGCGCAAAGGAATTAAGCCAGAAATAGTCCATTTTTAGCACCATGGGCTGACTGTTTCTCCGAGGACGTCTTCGACGTCTTCGTCTTTTCCTCTATCTGTCTTATTCTACCAGGTGACTAATGAGTGACTGTGTTTCCTTTAACTTTCTGTCTTGTGTTATACTGTCCACTGATTGGATTAAACTCTGAGCTCCTGTGACGTCAACACGTAGCGTGCGTCTCTGTTTTCTGCCACACGGCTGCGGCTTCGGATAGAGAAAGAGCCTGGGACCAGAGGAAAGCCCGGGCCTGGTTGTTTTTTAATAGTTAATTTTGGTTTTCCTTAACAGCCTTCATCTGTGGGTTGTGCTCAACCCCTGCACCACCACCGCACACCCATGACGCTGTGAAATTTTGAATCAACATATTTTTCCTTCAAAATTTTACATTTAGTCTGACTAAACTTTTGATCTGCCATCTATGTTTTATTACAAATAAAATATTGACATTTCCCATCTCTACATCATTGCATTCAGTTTTTATTCACAATTTGTTTAGTGTCAAAACTCTTTTGGAATCCGGTTTGTAAACTAAGTATAGTCCAAGCCTGGAAGAAGGTAAATAAAAAGATAGTATAAAATAAACCATTTTTGATATAACCTGTTATAATAAATTAAGTAAATTGAAATAAGATATTATACCTATGGTGACAGAGTTTATCGATTATAGATTATTGAGGGAAGTGAAAACTTTTCCAGGGGAGTGGTGACTAGACAACATGATGCTGATTTCCGTCCAGCTGTGATGATGCTGCCATGATTTGCGGTGAGAGGTGGTGAGGCAACGCAGTGGACCCAGGTTGAAGTGAAGAAAATGATGATTCAATGATAAACAAGCACAATAATCCAGGTAGCACAGATGAGCGGAAGGCTAATGGCTCAGTACTGGTAGCAACTGGTACAAACAACTGACAACAGACACACAGGTGGGTTTAAATCCACAGGGAGACAATCAGAGGAAACAAGGAACATAAACACAGAAAAAAACGAATCCTCACAGATATTAGATTTTGGCAGTTTGGCTCGGCCAGGCAGAACCTTTAAATCTTAATGATTGAATCTCAAACAGCCAGTAGATTCTGAGGAAGCCACTCTGGTTTTCTCCGCTAACATGCTGGGACTTTTCTGAGAAGATGTGAGGCATCGTTTCTGGAGAGTGGAGCGCTCCACCCCTGATAACTCTCCTGAATCTAGTCACTACTTTTTATTTTGAAAGATTTCTTAGTTCATACCTGAGTGAAACTCATGAACTTATTTTCAGAATTAAAATTCATAAATGTTTTAAGAGTTATTTAACAAATTATTTTAAGTTTACCTGATTCACCCAACTTTAGAACAGGCTCTTGCTAACGGTGATTGGGCTGACATTCATTTGGCTGACCACTGTTTAACTCTTGTACAATAAATTGAATCCTGATTAACAATCTGTAGGGCTCTCACAGCTTGACAATGTTGTGTTATCTGTTATTTACACAGAACCAAAGTCCAGAGAACAGGCTGATATCACAGGTTAAAGGCCACTGCAGAGGAAGAAGTGATTCTGCTGAGACGACACCACAGCATGAGGAAGATCTCTAAGGCAGGAAGGTAACAGAGGACAAAGGATTTCACAAGCAGCTGTACGCACAGGGAAAGTTGCACAGAACGATCAACAATATCTGCTTTGATAACGACTGAATGGCTGCTGTCAAACACTGAAGGTAAAACCTGAACCTGGTTTCAGCCTTTCATCCTGTCTGGGTTTGTTCAATCATGTGATAGCTGCTGATTGTGACTCTAATGTGTTTGATTTTGATTTCCTGGGTGAAAAACTTCCTCTGTGAGGTGGGTCACTAAACATCCAACAAAATCTGACAGAATTTTCAATCCCAATATCTGTGTTGTGACATCAGATGGTGCATTCAGGGAAACTCAGGAAATTCAGGTTGCAGGCTCTGCAGACTACACAAAACAATATGAGGCTTGACATGGTTATTTCTGTCTTTTCAAGTAATTTCACAGAACTGAATTATCTTTCCTGATAAACACAAGAACCAGCTGATAACGGTGTGGAAATATACCGGCTGTTCAACAGTTATAATGTCTGATTGAAAATAGGAAGTAGCCCCTTGGCTCCCCCAAATGCTCGTTCTCAGGTATCAATCTGTTTGCATAGATGTGAAGCTGAGCAGATCAACCTGGATCAGATGGATCCGACTGCCTTCCCTGTTCAGTCCGTAGTTCCAAATATTTGCCTCACGGTGGGTCAGCATCTCCCAAAGGCAGAAAAACAGTTTACAGTTCTACTTCCTGCCGAGTCTCTAACTTACATTTTTGATTGTGGTGCACTGCTACCCAGGTGGTAGTTGTTTTAATGGCGATCTCAAAAGGGTACAAAAAGTCCAGGCAGCACAGGTGAGCAATGAGAAAAGACTCAGATGCTGGTAGCTCTGGCAAACACATAAGACTGGAACCACAAAACAATTAAATACATGGAGGGCCATCAGGAGGGACAGCTGGGAACAATCAGGGGGGAAACGCCACAACATGGACTAATGAACACAGAAAAACAAATCCTCACGTTTTTTCCCCTTTGATTCCAATCATAGCCACATATTTTTGCTGGACAGTTATCCTAGCATTTTAAAATAACATTCCCACAAAAATAAAACTAACCCTAAACTTCTGCCTTCAAAATTCTAAAAAAAACTAGTTTTAGGTGTGATGACCCCTAATACTACCACAGATTCAACCCCTTTATTTCATCATGTTTCTTTGAGGAAATGATAAAAAAGGGGTGACAATGAAAATATTGAACACCACAAAAATAGTCCTGTTGTGTTGGCAATGGTGTAAAGGAGTGGTGTGAATGTGATTGAGAAAATATTTATATCTATGTGTGATCATTGAAGAAACTTTTGGGAAAAATTTATGTGTGGCAAAGCATTTATTTTGTCAGTGTAGCTGGCGCTCAAAATAAAAGTTGCTTAGTTTGACTCTCCTCTTGGATGAGTGGAACAGCCTGTTTATGCAGCTGCATCTTCAGTTGGGCCGTTGGCAGCATTGTAAGCTGGTGCTTTCTAAGGTAAGCCATAAAATCTGACTTGTTGTGACAAATATAAGTCAGACTAGACAAACCGACAATTATATGAACAGCATCACTGACAGAAAACAGCCAGTCATAGGTGCCTAATCAAAGACTATTTTACCTGATTAGCCAGACCAATGTCCCTCATGATGCAGGGCTGGTTGGGGTTAGCAGTTGTGCTACATGGCTCTATCATCCCGACCTCCACTGGAATTTGGATGCGTTAAGCTCCACAGAGCTTTAAAGGCAGCAACTTTACGCCACAGATGAATCAACAATTAACCTGCTTGATCAATTAAAGTCAATCCATACCGAGCAGGAAAAGACACACGTCTTTAGGAGAAAGTCTAAGTTAAAAATAGAAAAGATGACTGAATATACATCCTCTTCTGTTTCATCATTATATATATTTTATTCCAACTCAAGAAACGCCTGGGGTTGATCTGATCCTCCTCATTTGGCTCCAGCCCAAACCTTCAGCTTCCCTCTGGAGCTCCAGTCCAGCTGCTCCGTTCTTCATCTCTGTGACGATGGCTACCACTTCACCCAAAGACAAGTAACCCAGAGAATGACTTCATTTAGACTTCTTTAATAACAAGCTGTGACCCTAACAATGCAATTATCAGTACTTTGCAAAGAATTTCAAAAAATGTGAATGTTTCTATAATTAAGAGAAAAACTAGTGTCAAAATGTTATGTGACCTGACTGGATTAACTATCTGACTGACGGATGCTGATTAAATCATTCAATTTTATTTGTTGCAGATATTTGGCCGTCTGGGTGATCTTCTTCATGCTTGGTCTGGGAACATTGCTGCCCTGGAACTTCTTCATGACGGCTACCATGGTGAAACATCATCTTCGGTTTCTCTGCACAGACTTATTCTGACATTAGCAAGACCAGGGATGTCGTTAGGAACATGAAACATTGTGCTGGGTTCTGAATAAATGATAATGAATGTGAAGGAATATGACTAGACAAGTTTCCACTCTTCACCAACATTGTCACTTTGTCTGAACACTCAGTTGGGACCTGCAATGAATCATGGGATGTGGTGGACCATGAAAAGAAGGATACATTTGGACAGGCCTTGTTGCCACGCTGTGATTCATCGCCCTACAAATGCCACCTTTGAAGGATGCAGCACCTCAATTCAGACTCAGGAGAGACTGGAGAGTAGAAAGGATGTTGGCATCAAGCTGAGAGCCTGATGCCAACATGTTGATGTTCCCTTTAGCAAGACACTTAACCCCAAGCTGCCTTCCCATCTGCCTATTGGTACATGAATGAGTGAGATTGAGCAGATGTGGTTAGAGAGTAAAGCTCAGATTATTTAACTTTCCATTTAAAGATAAGCTGCAACTAACAGAGTTCAGTGCAACTTTTTTTCATCCCTAGAAGGTCAGGCTGGGTCAGATGCAGAGGGTTGAGACTTCCTGTTGCTTTACCTCAAGTTGCCTGCTGATGTGCGAGTGTGAACGGCTGAATGTGGCTCTGGTGTAAAGTGCTCTGAGGAGTCAGTATGGCTGGAAAACAGCAATTTGAGCTCAGGCCATTTACCATCTGGCTTCATAAGTCCAGTAAAGGTTTTGTTACTGAATCCAAATTCTCTAATTTTCCTACTGACAGTCGTTTTCTGACCAAAACTCTTTGTATGTGAACACAAGTTTTATTGTCCTTGCAGTACTTCAGGAATCGTCTGAAGAACCCTTTGCCGACTGAGGTTTCAGCCAATCAGAGTGAAGCAGCAGGTGAACATCAAAGTGTCCTAGAGACCAAATTCAACAATGTGATGACGCTCTGCGCCATGTTGCCTCTGCTGCTGTGCACCTGCCTCACCTCCTTCCTGCACGCACTGTAAGTACTACACAGGTACTACACCAGTAATACACATAGTACTGTAGTACTACACCAGTTTCTAGGTCAGAGATGTGTGGTAGTTTAATCCTGTCATGTGGGCAGATTCATGTTCAGCTGGACGTTCCAGTTGCTCCAGTTGCAGAAGCAAAGGAAACTCACCATCAGTCACCAACGACTATGGACTTGTTGCCATGACAACTCCCATCATGGAGGTCCTGGAGAGACTCCTGCTGTAGGACCCCCTGCAGTCTCCTTATCG
Source organism: Poecilia picta (assembly GCA_033032245.1). Taxonomy (NCBI): domain Eukaryota; kingdom Metazoa; phylum Chordata; class Actinopteri; order Cyprinodontiformes; family Poeciliidae; genus Poecilia; species Poecilia picta. The sequence goes on from CM065353.1 coordinate 9,449, forward strand.
CCACGGAGACGCCATCATCCACCTGCTCCATCAAAGCTGCTGCCACCTGGATGGAGCAGCAGCAACAGACCGGCTGGTGAAACCAGGAGAACCTTCTATCATATACACAAACACTTTGCAGCTGCTGGTGGATCAGAGATGGACCAGAGGACAGACAGCTGCTGGACGGGAACAATCAAATCATCTGGAATTAAAACAAAACAAATTAAATTATTGCTGATTTAAGGGGAAATCAGCAACAATTGAGAGTAAAGCTCTTTGAATAAGGGTCAAAGGTCAAACACCATTTTCCAGATTTTCCAGGTTCTGATCAGAACCTGGAAAATCTGGAGACGACAAGAAGGATTCTTCATAAAATCAAGAAAATTCTGGCCAATCACGACCGTCCTCAGACTGGCCTGGGAAAACGGAGCATCTTCAGTCAGAGGCTTCTTCACTCGCTGTAACACAGACTGCTACAGGAGATGCACCCTGCTGACACCCATCAGCATCTATTTCAACTCTTTGAAGAACCTTGGAAAATATGAGTTACAACATTTCATTTGTCTTTGGATTGAATTGAGTCGTACAGCTGCTGCCAGAGCTGCTCAGGTCAAAAACATCCACAAGCTGTTCAACATAAACACTAAATTAAGCCAAAATGTTGTTGAAACCCAGCAATCATCGTGCCAATATGCATAAATCAAATTAAGGTTTTTGATACAACAGGACAAAGGAAGGGATCGTTATAAAAATGTGAACCTAAAAATTTGAGTGATGAGTTACAGGAAATGTGACGACTGAACTCAGGGAAAAATCAGGTCCAAACGAGACAGAAAAACCTGAAGGAACCAAACAGGAACCCTGAAAACATCATGACATTAAAGATCCTTCTGTTCTACACATCGAAGCGTTTCACATGCAGAACATTAGACCTGCTGCGTAAACAAAGCTGGATTTAATGTGTCCTTGTTCTGTCAGCATCCCTCAGCGCCTGCGTGTGATGGGAAGCCTCTTCATCATCATGTGTGTCTTCATCATCACTGCTGTCCTTGTCAAAGTTCCTCTGGAGCCGCTGCCGTTCTTCTCCGTAACCATGGTGAAGATAATCATCATCAACTGTGAGAAATTGAATAGTCATTTGATGTATTTTAGTGAATATCTCAATGTTCAACTCTGAGCATCTCAGGTCATTTCTGTTGAAACTTCAGGTACTACATCAGTACAACACCAGTACTACAGCAAGAGGTTGTTTCTCCTTAATGTTCAGGATAAAATATGAGATTCTTGCATCAAACTGCTCTAAAGTTTTAATTAGTTCTCAAAGTTTACTGACAGTATTGGTTCAAACTGTAATACTATCATTTATTGTGATTTTTCCATCAGATTGTGTTTCTACAGGGAGACGATCTGTTGTAACCAAACCACAGAATGAATCTGAGCTGATAGTGATCATATGCAGTGCTGGCCAACACCAAGTCGAGCAAAGTGCAGGTCGTCACCAGGTGGTGGCGCTCAGTGGCATCTGTGTTGACCTGCGACTGGTTCTTACCTCTGCAGGGACCCAATAGTTCCTAGTTGGGTCAAAGGGCCACTGGGGAGCATCAGTACATAGTAATAGAGTCTTGGGGTTGGATGATGCAGCCAAGGCATTAAGGCTCAGAGTGGGCAAGACGAAGGCTTGAAGTGGCACAAATCTGACTTTTGTGATCTGTGTCTGATCTTTTCATGAAAGAACGGTCATGGAAAGCCAATCACAGCGAGGTGAGCACCCGGGCGCTGGTTCTGGAGATGTTGGTCGGGTGTTACTGCCCTCCATTTGGTCGATTGGCTCCCATCTTGTTCCACTGCTTCTCTCTCCTGTGGCGTCCCAAATAGCTTCATCCTTGGTTCCTTACTGTTTCTCTTTATTTTCTACTAGTTTGGTCATTCATCATCAAACCCTATTTTTCTTCCTTTATTATCCATATTGTATTTGACTTGGTTTTGATATCTTTACTTTTCGTTTGTAGTCGTGTGTTGCTGTCAGTGTTGGCCAGATCTCTCTTGAAAAATAAATTTTAATATACACAGTCCAGTCACATTAATGTGACCATCTGTCAAAAGCCAGAATAACCACCTTTCGCAGAGCGAACTGCTACGAGACGTGCAGGAAGAGAGTCACTTAGGTCCCTGAAGGTCTTCTCTGGGATGTTGAGCCATGCCGACTCTAATGCCGTGGCCAGCTGCGCTAGATTACGCGGTTGAGGATCCATGGCGCGAACAACTCGATCGAGATGGTCCCACAGATGCTCGATTGGGTTTAAGTCAGGTGAGTTTGCTGGCCAGGGGAGGACGGTAAACTCATCCTGGTGCTCTTCGAACCACGCACGTACACTGGCAGCTGTATGGCACCTCGCATTGTCCTGCTGGAAGATGCCATCATCCTGAGGAAAAACAATGCGCATGTAGGGGTGGACATGGTCCGCAAGGACAGATGCGTACTTGTATTGATCCATCGTGCCTTCCACAATAATCAGTGAACCCAGAGAATGCCAGGAAAACATTCCCCAGACCATAATGCTCCCGCCTCCAGCTTGGACCGTTCCTGCAATGGTTGCAGGGTGGTTCCTTTCAGAGGTTTCACGCCTTATACGCCAACGTCCATCTGTCCGATGGAGCATAAAACGCGATTCATCTGAAAACGCTACCTGTCGCCACTCAGTGGACGTCCAGCTGCTGTACTGGCGTGCAAATTCTAGCCTTCGTCGTCGATGAACACCAGTCAGCATAGGTGCACGAACCAGGCGTCTGCTTCGGAGGCCCAGACGCAGCAATGTTCGCTGAATAGTGGTTTGGGAGACACTTGTGGTAGCCCCTTGGTTCATTTTAGTGGTCAGTTGCTCAACGGTAGCCCGTCTATCTGCCCGAACGCATCTCCGCAACCGTCGTTCGCCTCTGTCATCTATGGCCCGTGGTGCACCACATTTGCCACGTCGTTGATTTTGGACAGTCCCATTTTGCCATGCACGGTACACTTTTACCACGGCGGCACGCGAACAGTTCACAAACTCAGCCGTTTCGGAAATGCTTCCACCCTTGGCCCGAAAGCCAATGATCATGCCCTTTTGGACGTCGGATAAATCGCTTCGTTTCTGCATTACGCCAACGATTGAAATGTTTTCCGAAGCCCACACACACCCTTTATATACGCTCAACTGCACTGTGCTGCCACCTGCCTTCTGTGATTGGTTATTTAACTCTGAAGTGGAAAGTACGTGGTGGTCACATTAATGTGACTGGACTGTGTATATAAAGCTCACACACATCTTCAGTTTTTCCTTTTACTGCTATTCAGAGGAAACTAATTTATCTGCCAATTAAGTAATGAAGCCCTTTCTTCTTTGCCAGTATCTCAGATGTTAAGCACTGAAGATCTTTTACAATCAAGCGAGGATGAAACTGAATATAGGGTTTGTGAAAAGTGGAGCCTTGATACTTCTTTATTCTGCAGTCAGAAATTTTGGTGCACTTTGACGTAAATTTAAAACTTGGTAAACAACGAATGTAACTAAGACGAGTTTCTTTTACTTTGGGCTCCTGGTCAAAACTAAAATCTTTTGAAATTATAATGTTAAAAAGGCTTTTATAACTTTGCATTTGGATGCCTGCAGTTTGCTTTATGATGGCAAAACAAGTGTTAATTAAGTCAGAACGCCGCTGCTCGTCTCTGAATAAGCTGTCAGCAACTCAATCAAACCACACAAATACATTTCAACACAGGACTTGTCTGACTTGTTCCATAACTTGGAGCAAACGCTGAGTTGTTCTCATTCTTACAACTTTACACCTGCAGGCGCCGTTTCAGAAACTGGGATGAGTGAAAATCCTGAGTTAGTTTTGGGGTAAATAGAGCCTGTCTTGGGTTTTCAGCTTCAGAGGCCAGATAGTCGTCGTCCTGAGCAGCGCTGCCTGTTGCAGTGAATCCTGAGTTTGTTCTGTCGTTTAGACGAGACCTGAAACAGGGAAAGTGCCAGAAATGGCTTTTCCTTTTCTGGGGATCCTGCAGATGTTTGGCGGTTAAACTCTGCAGGGTGATAACACTCGATTTTATTGATTTTTGATTCAGAAAAGTAAAATTATCAACATTTTGTGGATATTAAATAAATGTAGAGACAACAATTTTACTAATTTCCTGCTAACTTGTTATTTTGCAGCAGCAACAGTGTTGTTGTTTCTTGTTATATGTCTGGAGACTCTTTCCCTCGTTGCCATAGTGAAGTGCGTTGTCTGCATTCAGGGCTTCTTCTATTCTCACGCTTAACTAAGGGTAGCTTGACTCGGAGTTGAGTTGATTTCCCTGAGTATCACAGAGCTGGATAGTTTCATCACTCACTGCTTGTACTCATAACTCTGCTTTCTGAAACAACTCAGAATATTTGTTGAATTACAACATTTCTTACCAGGTGAGAAAACACAATCACCTGCATATGAATAATGACTGAAGGTCACACAAATACGAGTTCCTTCTTTACATCAGCAGCCTGCTGTGAAGCCAGATGCAGGTTTGATTTCACAGTCGCAGGAATAAGGAACTCTCCAGATATTGTTTTTGCAGACCAAAGCTACTCAAATAGACACATCCACCCTGCCTTGCTCCAAAATACATGCAATATGCAGATGGGAAGCTAACTTTGGGTTAAGTGCCTTGCTCAGTGATGCAGGAATGAAAGCTGGAATCAAACACATAACCCTGTGAGAAGACCCAGGGTTAAATACTGCTAATCAGCTTGTTATTTCCCAGCGTTTGGTGCGGTGCTGCAGGGCAGTCTCTTTGGGATGGCCGGTCTGCTTCCAGCGTCGTACACAACTCCCATCATGAGCGGCCAAGGACTCGCCGGAACCTTCGCTGCAGCTTCAATGATCTGCGCCATCGCAAGTCTGTCAGATAAAATTCAATAACTGATTTGCAAGATAGCTTTCATTTGAAATAAGTCTTTGTTGATAGAAATCTGGACAATAGGATGAATACATCACAAATGATTAACATCTTAATTGTGTCACTTCCTCCATCTCCTCCATTGCAGGTGGTTCTGAGCTGGAAGACGCAGCATTCGGTTATTTCATCGTAGCCTGTGTTGTCGTCTTCCTGTCCATCTTGTCCTACATCTTATTGCCCAAACTGGTAAAGTCAAACCGAAACATCAAACTCAGCAGTATTCATCATCACTTTGTCTCAGAGCAGACCCTAACCCTACCCTAACCCAGAGTTTGTAAAAACATATTTAGGCTCTTTTCACATGGCAAAAGTTGATATGGCCAGACGTCTTCTGGTTATAAATAATTCAGAAACATTTAAAGTGCAACTAACCCCCTGTGAAAGCATAGCCTGCCCTAGACAAATCCTGAAAAAGTGGGTGGAGCCAAGGGGCCTAGAGGGGCGTGGCTAAGTCACTGACTAGCTTAGTGACTTTCTCACTATATTTACTAACTTTTCTAACAACAAATCTAGAAATTTTTCTCAAAGTTGTAGATTTTCATGGTGCAAGCCGCAACTCCATGACCTCAGTAATACACCACTACTACAGCAGTATATGTTATAATGATGCATGATTTAATGAGAACAAATAGATAAAAACAGTTCAATTGCATTTAGCTACAGTTTGACCACATTTCCTTGAAATAAAAAAACATTGCATATGTGCTTGTGTTCACTAAGTAATAAAGATGGAGAAACACGTTTGACTTCCAAGAACAATGAGATTTAGTGTTTTAAAAATTGTATTATAAAGTTATTCTTTGGTCGGTGTGAACGCGTTGCACTCCAATCAGACAATATAGAACTTGGTACTGAAGTATAATATTTGAACTAAAGTTATAAGAAACTTACTATAAAGTTTCTTATAACTTTTATATTAAGGTCTTTGCTACAAAAGGACCTACAGTTAGGTCCTTTTATAGCAAGTACATTTTGCAATTACAGTAATAAATAAAAGCTACGCATTGTAGAGCTACATTTGAACAATAACCCAGATGTAGCAGTAAGATGATTTTAGGCCAAATATTAAAGGGACAGTTATCTAAAAATCCTAAGTTTTGAACTTTAAGACATGTCCTGTTATTCCCTCATCAGGAAACTACCTGGAGGGTTTCCTTGATTCTTACATTTGAGAAACTATTGAGGGTTTCCCCAGCGCCTCCCCTCACACAGCTCCTCCTCAGAGCAGAACTCCTACTCAGTTCCTCCGGACTAGCAGCAGCAGCAGCAGTTAGCAAACCCCTGGTGGAGCTGTGCATCTGCTGAACTCTTTAAACAAACTCCTTCTCATTTCAACGCTGGTAAAAAATGCAAACAGCATCACAGAAGAGAGTTGAAGGCGAAGTGCTGGACAGAGCAGGAGTTTCTTAAAGAAGCAGAGGCCCAATTTGAAGGCATTAATTGTGAAAAATGCATTTTAAGTTATGTTTGATATATAAAGCATTTTTATAGCAACTGAAGGCAACGTAGTTACAACCCTGGTAAAAACCAGCTCCTTGTTCTACGCTTTGCTTCGTCCAACGGATCCGGACTCTCATTGAGAAAAGATTACTTCCTGGAGGCGTGGTCTCTGCTGAGGTTTTAAATTTTAACCAATTGCTAAAGTTTTCCTGTGACGTGTGGAGTTCAATGCTAAGAAGCTAACTGGAAATTAACTACACTGTAAACCACCATCCTCCACTGAGCAGCTAAACATGGTGGCTGTTAATATTTGGGCCTGAACGGCTAAAACTACAGGCAGGCTACGATTATGGAACAGCAGAAAATCAATGTGTCGTTCACAACTTCTCCTTCTGTTCTCTGATTGGCCGGCAGAAAATCTGCCAGGCCAATCAGAGTGAATGGGAGAAACCCAAATGGTGCTGGAAAACAGAACATTATTCTATAAGAGTTACAGCCACACAGTTACTGACTGGGGTATGAAACTGTGTGCCTGGAAAACTCATAATACTGTAAACACATAAATAGCACCCTTTAAACCATCTACAGCTAACTTCCAGAAAGCCAAACTCGAAGATGAAGAAGCTCAGGTTGGTGATAGAAGATCTGTAATAAAAGAAAAACTCATAAGAACTGAAATTTGTTTGTGTCTGATGGTGGTTCATAAATCAAGATGTAATAATGTGAAACTGCTCCTAGGGTTGATGATTAAAATGGGAAAAAACTTTCATTTCAGACCTTTTTCCAGTTTTATCAAGAAAGGAACAGAAAGCAAAGATCAGATGATGAGCATAATGCCGTCACTCTGATGAACGCAGGTATGGAGCCGAGACTTTTGCTATTATTCAGATTATTATGAATCACATACGTTGTTGTTTTTGTTCAGAGAATAAAGATGCTGCAGAAGATGAGAAACAACAAAGCATCTCCATGATGAAGATCTTTAAGAAGGTCAGACCCTAAATCCACATTATTCTGTTTAAAAGTCCATCAGATTATTATTACGGTATTTTCCAGACTATAGAGCAAACCTCACTATAAGCCGCATCTACAGAGTTTAGAAAAAGCTGGAAGCATACATATATAAGCCGCTAATGTCCCTGCCGCTCTGTTTTTCATTACTCTGCTGGGTTTATTGATGACACAGCCCTCATGTCGACAGATCAGTGACGAATTGGGCCGACTAGCGAACACTCAGACTGACATGCTGACAGAGACGCAAGTTGGAAGTGATTCTTCCTGAGACTCTGAAACTCTCCAGCAGGAAGGAATTGATCCTGGACAACTCGCTGATTCCGGTTCAGTGGAACGGCCAAACTAATTTGGATGATTGGAATTAACAGAGATGTATCGGTGAGACTTTAGGGCAGGTTAAAATGTAAAATCTACCGACCTAAAGCTTTCTGTATGTGAACTGGCTCCCCTGGCTGGTGATCTCAGATCTCCTGGAAGATTTGTGAACGTAACGCTCCTTCTCTCCTCACTCCCTCCTGAAACCATCGGTGACTGTGGAGCAGAGGCTCCCAAGGACCGGCTCCTAGATAACGCCATCATATCAGACTGTTGCCTGGGAGACCGAGCTGCATGGTTTCATGGTCATACACATGCAACACACAAGCACAGCAACAGATGCACTCTGTGATGTCACCGCCTTTCACTCATATCTTTGTATTATCTGAATGTTGCTACATGTGCGTACTTCCCTGATGCATTTCTTCCTTGCCTAGTTTATTTTATTACTTTTATAAATTGTGTAGTACTCACTATTTAGACCAATATTATACTTTTTAGATTATTATGCATAGAAAATTCTACTAGTTTTTACAGAAAAACTCCTTGTAGCTTATAATTACGGAGTACTGTAATGTGGAAAGAAGACACATTCTTGAATAACTGTGCCTTTATTTAACGTAGCATATTCTCACTCACACCTGCCAGCGGCTCCACCTAGTGTCACGGAGTAGTATTACACAAGTACTTATAATTTGGGTTAGATTATTTTTTTTTAAAACAAGGCATCATACCATATTAGACCAATAAAAGTCTTTCTAATTAGTTTTTCTCGAGATATTAACTGGTGTAATATGGAATCGGAAAGTATTTTTGCAAAAATGTGTAGTTCTTTAAGCTCATCACATTGTTTACTTCCTGGTTCGATAAAGGGGCCCTAGAAAGCCACGGCCACAGAAACATCAGTCTCTCCCAGCTACTACCACCAGTTGATCCATAACACCGGCTATGCTAACTTTGTTTTTTACTGACGTAGCGGCTGCAGACATCATCATGTCCTTGCGCTGCTATGCTGCTTAGGGTTAGGTAATTAAAATGGTCCCAAAGTGCAGAAACCTTTAGTTTGAAGCTGCTCCATAGTTGATGCTGTAAAAGATGAAGAATTCATTCCTGTATCGGTCATGTGACGGCTTGACGCATCACTAGTGAGGATGTACGTCACACTTCCCTGCTATGGCTGCCAGCTTCTCTTTAGATCAACCAGTAAACAAACCAGGACCTAAAACACAACGTCTTTCCTCTTCCTGCGTTTCAAACCTCAGATCTGGATCCTCGCTTCGTCGGTCTGCTTCACCTTCACCGTCACCATCGGCACGTTTCCCGCCATCACTGCCGACACGCGATCCACGCTGGCCGACGGAGGAGCCTGGGGTCAGTCCTCCATGTTGGCTGCATGACCTCTACATGACCTTCTGGCTTCCATGTAGGCTGCATGACCTCTACATGACCTTCTGGCCTCCATGTTGGCTGCATGACCTCTACATGACCTTCTGGCTTCCATGTAGGCTGCATGACCTCTACATGACCTTCTGGCCTCCATGTTGGCTGCATGACCTCTACATGACCTTCTGGCCTCCATGTTGGCTGCATGACCTCTACATGACCTTCTGGCCTCCATGTTGGCTGCATGACCTCTACATGACCTTCTGGCCTCCATGTTGGCTGCATGACCTCTACATGACCTTCTGGCTTCCATGTAGGCTGCATGACCTCTACATGACCTTCTGGCTTCCATGTAGGCTGCATGACCTCTACATGACCTTCTGGCCTCCATGTAGGCTGCATGACCTCTACATGACCTTCTGGCCTCCATGTTGGCCTCTGCTGACTCCGTGTTTTCCGTGTTTCCGGTGTAGAGCGCTACTTCGTCCCCGTCAGCTGCTTCCTGCTCTTCAACCTGAGCGACTGGACTGGGCGGAGCCTGACCGCCGTCTGCATGTGGGTGAGTTCCTGATTGGTCGACGACCTCCGGTGGGGGCGTGGCCGCCGGTCGGGTCTGACGAGGCGTTTGTGCAGCCAGGTAAAGACAGCCGGGTGCTGCCGGCGGCCATCTTGGCTCGCGTCGTCTTCGTTCCTGTCTTCATGCTGTGTAACGTTCAGCCCCGCCTCCATCTGCCCGTCTTCTTCCATCATGACGGGTTTTTCATCGCCTTCATGCTCCTCTTCGCCTTCAGCAACGGCTACCTGGCCAGTCTCTGCATGTGCTACGGGCCGAAGTAAGGAAGCAGCTACACACCACGATGCAGGCGCCCCGTTTCCATGACAACAGACTGCACTTAATTCTGGGTAAATTCTGTCGTCTGCAGGAACGTCCTTCCTCACGAAGCGGAAACCGCTGGAGCCATCATGGCGTTCTTCCTGGCTCTGGGATTGGCTACTGGAGCCGCTGTCTCCTTCCTGTTCAGAGCGCTGGTCTGACTGGGACCCTGTACTGGTCTGACTGGGACCCTGTACTGGTCTGACTGGGACCCTGTACTGGTCTGACTGGACCTGAGTGAAGTTGGCCCCCCCACCTTCTTCAAATCAGACAAAATTGGTGTCAAACGTTTGTGCTACGTTTGTGCTGGTTTGTGCAGCAAAAATTTTTGTTTGTGCCGCTATCGTTTTAAAGATATAAAGAAATGTTTCTAGAGGTCATCCAAGGTCAACCAACCCCCCACTTTTATGAAATCAAACAAAATTGGTGTCAAACTTTAGTGCTACGTCTGTGCTGGTTTGTGCAGCAAAAATTTTCGTTTGTGCTGCTATCATTTTGAAGCTATAAAGAAAATTGGATTTCATAAACGTTTGGGGGGCTGGTTGACCTTTTAACCTTTACACTTTCATTAATATCTTCAAAACCAATGCAGCACAAACAAAAATTTTTGCTGCACAAACCAGCACAAGCGTAGCTGAGTTGATTGACACCCATTTTGTCTGATTTGAAGAAGGTGGGGTGGCCAACTTCACTCAGGTTCTGACTGGGACCCCTTCATTTTAACATCTACACACCAGCACATATTTAAATGTTTTAAATGGAAATAAAATGTAGAAAATCAGATTAAAAACTAAAAATGAATGAAATCCATGAACCTGACTGGACGTTTGGACAAGAAAGGCTGAAAGAATCAGGAGTCGAGACAGTTCTAGTTTAAAGAATTCAATTTCATGTCAGGTTTTATAAAATCGGTACTTTAACGGGAACCCAGATCGGTTCTTTATCTTGCCAACCGGAGCTCCTTGTCCAACGACTCAACAGCTGAAATGGGAAGTCTGACCCAAGGTCGATCCAAGGTTGATCAGGCCGAGTGTCAAAAAGCCAGTTCATGTTCTGACTATTTAAACATATAAAACCAGGAAATTACAGCCAGGAAAAACAATTAAACTGTGTCAAATCATGTTGTTTCGTCTGAAAAACCAAAGGAAATGTTTGGATAATCAGAAGTAGACGGATCGATCCAATCAGATTAGCTTTCAGTTCTGAAGGTTCAGTTCAAATGTTGGGAAATCATCAAAAATAAGTCCTTGAACCGAAACTGAAAGAACAAAACTGGTTTCATTCATCCACATATGAACACATGAATCTGAAGCTTGGAGCATAAATCATTTAGAGATCAGGAGAAACCGAGTTTGATCCTGCTAGATTTGATCCAGCTGGTGGATCAAACTGATTGGATGGTGGATATTTTCCAACTCGACCCAATCTGAAATATTTCTTCCTAAAAATATTTGTTTGTTTGAAACTTTTTCTGCTCTAGATCTTCATTTCTTCTCTCTGACTTGTCGGGTTTCTGAGACCTTCAGAGTAAAATACTGATCTTTGATGCTTTTATTGTGAAGGCTGTAGCAGGAAGACGTTTCAGGATAAAAATAGCTGCGCCATGTTGCTGCTCTGTGTTCTGATATTCTGTGGCTTTCGCTTCGCCATGTCTGAAGAGAAACTGGTTTCACTCGACTTTGAGATTTTTGGGAATGTGCAGGGTGAGTCACGTGACCTGTGATGTCATACATCAGAGGTCCCCAACCTTTGTATTTCCGCGGACCCCGTTGGGAGAGGGAGGGGTGGGGGGGCGAATAGTCAGATGAGGCTTCTGCATGTTGGTGTCCCACTAAATACTGAATATGCCCTATTTGGGTTGTCTTGGCCCTTTTATCGCAGTCTGACCTGCTGAATGTGACAGGTAGCCAATCAGAAAGCGCGGTGACGTCAGAACAGAGGGGAATCCAAAACAGCTCAGATATCTGAGAGTCCGGTGGATATCAGAGATGATATGTGGAAATGTTTATTATTAAATCTAAAGGTCATTATTATGTTTAAAAATGTTAACTATGAAAAAACATTTTTACCTCCAAATCATAGAGCAGCAAACAGAGCAGCTGCTCCATCATCCACCGCCTTTTCTTTTTGTTACTTTTTTTTATCTCTTAAAATGGCTCCACAATCTGTCACTATTGTTTCTACATCGTCATCCGTGTTTGGTTATTCTAAATTCCCCCTATGTTGGGGGTTTTACTGGATTATCCTCTGGAATCGGGACGTTCGTGACTGGAATCGGTTCGTGTTGCTCCTCCTGCCTTGGAGACACAAACCGATCGAACCTGTTGTTCTTTTATCAGCTCTGTGGTCACAGAGGTTTGGAGAATCAGCGACATCCTTAAATCTTTTGTCTAAACCAGACGTAAGACTCACAAGCTCTACTCATCTCCTCTGGACCACTGACCAAACGCTCTCTGACTCTGGTCACTATGGTAACGTTTACATATCCCTTCAAAATAAGATACAGATGCGCCACAAAAAAGAACGTTTTACTTTTGTGAACATTTTAACTCATGATAATGACTAACGGAGCCCTGAGCTTGTTTCTCTGCTACCAGACGGTTCCATCAGGGAGTGAAGAGAGACGATGACACCTGAAGTGTTGCTTATATCTACAGCCTCTTGGTCTCTATGTGAAGAAGCAGTTTGAAGCTTCATTCCTTCATTAGCAGCCGGTCGCCGCATGTTACGCAGAGCAGCTTGTAACCCTAACCCTAAAAAACTTTCCAAAGACATCTGATCTGTTTCTGACTCATTTTGCTGCTTGTGGCTCAATGTTGGCGGCAAGTAACAGAGAGAATCCAGTTAAAGGATTTTCAAAATAAAACATCCTCCAGACTCGAATAAAACAGAAATATTTAATTATTTCTTGCGCGGCCTGGTACCGGTCCGCGGCCTGGGGGTTGGGGACCACTGCTACATGACGAGTTTGTGCAGCTTTGTGACTGACTTTGTGCTGTCCATCCAGGTGTTTGCTTCAGGATGGTGAGTTTCTCCAACATGACGACCTTTCACCTTTTTGATTCAAATCTGAAAACATCAAAATACAAGAGAACAAAATACAATCAATGATATTGATCAGAGGATGTGGAGTCGCTACGGACATCGACCCAGTCTTACCTAAAGGTTAAAGGTCAAATAAAAAGCTGCAGTCCAACCTCAGGTCACATTCATGGTTTTTACAATCTGACTACGGCCAAAACCAGAACGTGGGCTTGGTTCTGTTCTGGTGTCACAGTGGTTCTGTCCGCTCCAGCAGGAGCAGAAACTCAATGTGATAGGAAATGTTCTGATCAGGTTCTGACCCGGTGAGCTCTGAACATCAGGACTCGGCGTTGCCATGGCTTCTAAAGTCTTGCTGACTGTTTGACGTCGAGCAGAAGACGCAGAAGCCACAAAGAACCGGGTTGGGTCAGAACCTCTGCTGCCCTGCACATCATGGAGAGTTTCAACCAGAAGTTTACATACACCGGTGATCCTCACCATCTGAAGTTAAATCAGACCAAACTTCTCAGGTCAGAATCAAATTATTTCTATTTGTGCAACGAGAGAATATTTTATTTTAACATCTTCAAGATCAGAAGTTTGAATCGCATCAGAAGCTGGACGCCGCCGCCCTTCAGGCCACACCACGTCAAAGATCACATTTCATTGGAGGGTGTGTCAGATGGATTATCCCTCGGTCGGGTCGGGTCGGGTCAGGCGGCAGCCTCAGAAGCCTAAGCAGGGACACCCAGAGGACGGCGAGCCAGTCCTGGGGGTTCCTCTGGGTCCAGAGCCCAGCAGGAGGCTCTGTGGAGTGAAACCCCATTAAATCAGGGTAAAGGAAACGAATTCAGATGGTGAGCGACTTTATGCTCACTTCCTGTTTAGAACATCCCTCAAACATTCATGAAGGGCAAATTCACCAGCAGGTTCAGAACTTTACAACACAGATTCAGATCATATGCAAATCTTTATCATAAATAAGAACTCGTTACTAATAGGGTGAATTAAATTTATACAGAGAAAAGAATAGCTGGAGGAATCAAAGCTCAGAATCAATCACAAATATGACGATTGTGTAGAACCCTAAAAGATTCCCAAGGTATGGAAGACAGGTGATCTCTGACATCACTTCCTGCATCTCAGACCATGACATCACTTTTCTAAAACCTTCTTTCTTTAGCATGAAAACATATCTACATGATGGCTCTTCTGTCTTCTCTCTCCTTCATTTGGCTCAGACACTGAGGAAAAAAACATCTCAGTGCTGCAGGTGATGGTCAGAGATCATTTATTGATTTATTAATTAACCTGATCAATAGCGATCAATGTTCCTGCAGGTGAGTCAGACCCAGTCGGCTAATGGCTGACAGACCGACTGTGTTCTGGTTCCCAGTACACCGAGGATCAGGGCCGCGCTCTGGGACTGGGCGGCTGGGTGAAGAACACCCGGCAGGGGACAGTGATCGGCCAGATCCAGGGACCGGCTCAGCAGGTCAACAGCATGTAAGTCCAGACCCACTAATCAGAGAACGCCCACCTTCACATCAAAGCCAGTCAGGTGACTGCAGGGAAATGCTAACTTCAGCTCACAATTATTCATACCTCTGTCACAGAGGTATGAATAATTACCTCCGTAATTATTCATAGTTTAAAACTCAGCTAAGAGTTTAGAAACTCCTCCTTGGGCTGCCACCTTATTGTGGTGGAGGGGTTTGTGTGTCCCAATGATCCTAGGAGCTCTGCTGTCTGGGGCTTTATGCCCCTGGTAGGGTCACCCAAGGCAGACAGGTCCTAGGTGAGGAACCAGACAAAGCCCAGCCCGAAGACCCCATATGATGGAAAATATCTTTGAATCTGGCGTTCCCTCGCGGACGCGGGTCACAGGGGCCCCACTCTGGAGCCAGGCCTGGAGGTGGGGCACAAAGGTGGCCGGGCTTTTACCCACCGAGCCCGATCCCCAACCCATCACGAACTCCATGTTCAAGCATAAGGGTGTCCATATGTCCACTTGGCACCAGGACATCCTAGGCCGCAGTTCGATGATCGATTTTGTCATCGTTTCATCGGCTCTGCGGCCGTATGTCTTGGACACTCGGGTGAAGAGAGGCGGAGCTGTCCAGTGTCCACTGACCACTACCTGGTGGTGAGTTGGCTCCTGTGGTGGGGGAGGAACCGGTCAGACCTGGCAACCCAAACGTGTAGTGAGGGTCTGCTGGGAACGTCTGGGGGAGTCTCTGTGAGACGGAGCTTTAACTCCCATCTCCGGCAGAACTTCGAACGCGGGATGGATGGAGTTTAAAACTCAGCAAAGAGTTTAGAAACTCAGAACGTTGACGGAAAACTTTGAAGGCCATCCATCATTCTGACTGATTATACACACCTGACCACTTGGTGCAGACAGTTTCAACTTTATGCACAGAAAACATCACAAAGGTCACTAAAATCAAGTAGTACAAAAATGGAGTATAACCTCTGGTCCACACAATGAACTCAATGCATTTTGTCATTTTAAAAATTGACAGGTAAATTTCGATTAAAATGGGATATTTTAGTCAAAATGACTGAAAAAGTCTAGCGCAACTTCTGCCCTGTCAGACTTTAAACTAGTTGAATTCAGCCAAGAATTTATCAACCATGTTTAACATTAAAAGTCCTTTAACTTTCAAGGGTTAGGGTACAAATGGGACAGAACAGTGACCCAATTGTACCCCCTGCTGTGGCCCTGAGGAGTCTTTGCCCTCAGCCATGCAAAAATAAAAATTAAAAAGTGTTGTGTTCAATTCTATTGGACATTAGAGACTTCAATCTTTATGAAAGTAGTGTTTTTATATTGATTTTGTTTTATATTTACTTCCAAATAAACCAGAAATATGTTGTATTGTGTTCGCCCCCTTGTTATGTGCAGGTGTCCTGCAATAAGTGATGTTTTATGATCAAAAAGTGAATGAATGCACCATGAAGTCCATTTTTCCAATGTCCTCAAATGTACCACATATCTGAAGCAACCAATCAAAAAGCATTTTCGGCCTTTTGGTGCGACTCGTAACCGGGCAGATTTGGATGCAGACAATGTGGAAATCATAAAAAAACAACGCCAGGGAAATTGCCCGCAATGTGCTGTAAACATATGTATACCAATTATTTTTTGGCTCTGTTTGTTCACACGTTCTTAAAATTTACTAAATAAAATGTTATTTTAGGCTGTAAAACGATTTAATGAATAATTTTGTGAATTTTATAGTACAAATATGATTTTTTGTTCTCAGATTCTGTTTTTGTGTGTTTTTTCATCATAATGCATTTTGTCAAAATGAAACAAACACTGTTAAATAATGAAGCTTAGGTTGAGCTGAAAATAATGATACCAAACAAGGAAATGAAAATAGTTTTTATGGTGGAAATATAAGCGTAAATTCAAAATTAGACCAAAACGGCCATTTACCCTAAACCTTAGGGTCAACGAGGGTCAACATGTGAATGAATGGAGTGAAACTCTGGACAACATCAAGTAAAGACCGTTTCCCATTTTTAAATAGATTTTCAGAATTTAACTTCAGATTAAAGTTTTTCTGACATTTGAGCCAAACCTTCAGACGTTTTTCCAGAGCGATAGTTTCTGAAGCAGTGCACAGAATCACCTTCTCTTCCTCTTTGTGTTTTGCAGGAAACTTTGGTTGAAGAACGTTGGCAGTCCGAGTTCTCGGATTGACCGAGCCGTTTTCTCCAATGAGAAAGAAATTTCTAAACTGGAGGTCCAGGGCTTCTCCACTCGCTACTGAGCATGCTCAGACTAATTAACAGCTTCATTAGTAGTTATTAGACCTCCACAAAGGATGCAAACAAATTTCAAACTAAATGTATTTCATCTCAATTTGCAAACTGTTAGCAGATCAAACATTTAACCTCAGATCTGTGAAACCTGTTCAGGATTCATGGATAATTATGGCTGCATGTCGTCACAGTGGAGATGCTGTGATGTTCTGCTGTTGTCGTCAGGCTGGTCAGCTGCTCTCAAACCTCCACAGCATCAGAACAGGAAGATCCTGGATGCTAAAGATCGTTTTCATTTCCTGACCCTGACCGGGTCTGGCTCAGCTTTGACCAGATTAACATGTTCTGGTCATTTGACTATTAAGGAAAAGGTTTAATGTGTTTGATGTTGAAGACCATCACTGCTGAGCTCCAGAGTCCTTGGTGCAAAACCATCAAATCTTAAGGTCTGTAGTTCAATCAAGCTTCTCAACTTGCCGTTATCTGCTGAGCAGAACCTAGAAAGACCAGAATCAGCCGTCAGCTAGAGCCTGACCTCTTGTCCTGTAGTTTGTTCTCTCCTGGAAAGCTTTTAATAAATTCCTTAATTCTTCTAATACAGACTCGTGTTAGTTATTTTTTTCAACATGATTTTACTGTCTGGAAGTAGGAAAACCGCCTCTAAACTGAAGCCTGCGGTTCTCCAAAGCTGCCCAAAGTCTGAGACGAGTCTTTGCCCAGATTGCTCCTCCATCCCTCCCTTCTCTCGTCACTAAGCCTTCATGTCACAACAGCCTGGCTCCTGCTACTGGAGACAGGGAGGCTCACATTTGGAAAGCAAGACGCCACCCATCATCCTCGGCTTCGACTCTTCTCTCTCTGTGGGCACAAATCTGGCCTCCCACTGGAAAATTACTTTAAACTGGATGAACTGATTCAAGCACTTGTTCAATTTTTCTGCTTTTCTAGAGTCTAGAAACGGTCCAGGATGCCGACACAAAACAGGAAGTCAGAACCTCATGTGGACTGGATGCCATTAGCCTTTAAAGTGACCTCTGACCTCTAACTGAGACTGGTGAGTCCAGTAAGCAGATTGGTCAGAAAAACTTATTTCAAAGAAACGGCTGAAGACATTTTGTTCACAAGCCGCTTCTAAACGACTCCAGACTCAAATAAAGGTCAAAAACAAAGAATCAGATTCTACAGTCGAAATCCAAAAGTCCAACCCGAAGCACCGTATTCAGGGTCTGCCTCACGGACCCCTGGGCCAGCTGAGGCTCCAAACGGACCCCGGAACCAGCTGAGGCTCCAAACGCCAATGTTTCTTTCTGTTCCTGACCTGAACAGAATTTAAAATGAATTAGAATTCATTTTAAATTGAATTCTATAATCAAGTAGTAACTATGTAACTAAATAGGTCATCAAGTCCAGTAACCAGTAACAACCTGAACCTTCAGGAAGCCCCTGATCAGCTGAACATCTGGAATCTGATCTGGTTCACAGTCATCTTGATAGATCTAGATCGTGTAGATCAGGAAGAACTGGTGCTAAAATCAGAGCAGTAAGGAGCTACTGGTATTCCACTGGTGTCCACATGGGGGCAGTGTTGCACTGGCTGGTCAGTTCAGAGAAATGTCTCTTCATGAATAAATGACCCAGATATTCCTTTAAAACAGGAAGTGATGGAAGCAGAGACAAAACATTATCGTATTTACATCCGACCCGATTTGACCCGACCAGAATCATCCTCTGTCATCTGGTCTGGTTCAGACTTCTGCTCTGATTGGTTCGGTTCTGATGAGGTCTCTCACCCCCGGAGTCCAGACAAAAGTTCTGATTTTATCTGGCAGTTAACCAGAACCAGCATCCGGGTCAGAACAGGAGGTTCAGCAGACACCTAATGGGTTCTGAACAGGCCCAGTGGTTCTGGTCCTGACTGGACGGCTAGGTGTCGTCATAGCAACGAGCCCCTGCGCAGCATCCATGCGGCGAAGCGTCGCATCTGCAGGGCGGCGCTGCGGCTCTCCTCCTGCAGGCGCAGGTTGTCCCGTCGCAGGTCGAGGACCTGCTGCTGCAGCGCCGCTTTGTCCTGCTGCTCCTGAACGCATCACAGCAACACCTCAGCCTGATGATGTCATCCTCTCACTGGTATGACATCAGCAAGTCAGGCTTACCTTCAGCAGGTCCAGCTGAAGCCGCTGAAGGATCTCCTCCAGCTGAGACACTTTACCTGAGAGGGAAGCTGTGATGTCACTGAGGGGGAGAGGGCAACAGTGATGACATCATCAATGACATAAAGTGCCTTCAAAATGGCTCCAGGCGTTATTCCTCACCTGTTCAACGCAGGGCTTCCTGATGTCACTTCCTGAATGTACCGGAGCTGATGGTCATTGAGAGACGATGGGAACACACCTGCAGTGGTTCACACACACACACACCACACACACACACACACACACACACACACCACACACACCACACACACACACACACACACACACACACACACACACACACACACACACACACACACACACACACACACACACACACGTTGAGGCAGTCTGACCTTCACCCGTCTCTCTTCCCATGTCTAACTCCTCCCCTCATCCTCCTGGCCTCAGCCAATGAGGTGAGGGCTCAGGAAAGCTGCTACTCAAAGGACTTTTATTGTGAAAGTCCAGCTGCTCACCTTCCTGAAGAGGTGCAGGCCGGCGTCTGATGGTCGGTGCGCTGTGGCGGCGTCGCAGGATGTGGGCGGGGCTCTGCAGAGTCCTGCCACTGGCAAGGGACAAACTGTCATGTGACCTGCTGCGGGTCAGACGTTTCCATGGAAACAGGGCAGAGACTCCAGCGGCTCTGCAGGTAGACTGAGACGGGAACCAGGTGAGGAGGCAGAGCCACTGACTTCCACCTCATTACGGTTCTGACCAATCACAGCCATGTCAGCTTCCTGAACCCTGACCCCTCTGAGCTCTGATTGGTCAGAACAGACCAGGCCGACCCGGACCTGAGACACAGCCAAGGCGGATGTGGCAGAAGTCTGGACTCTGGAAGGTTCTGCCCGTCACCAGAACCTCGTTATTCATCTGAAGAGTTTGTACGTTCTTTGCGAATTCGTTTAAACACCGATTGTTTCCGTCAGTTTCAAGCGTGAAGCTCCTCCATCTATAAAGACTTTGTGTTTCATACTGAGATCGGAGGCGGTGACATATTTTCCTTCTCCATCTCTGAGCCCAACAGCAGCCATTGTGTTTGTGTATCTTTCTCTTGCTATTGGCCAAAAGTGTCCACATATTTTCTTTGCGGTCGTCTCGAAGCCATCGGCCTGCTTTGCATCTTGCCTGCCAAGATGGCGCGGATCACTTTCAGTCCAAACTATTGGGAACTATTGCTGAGTTTCAGACATGTGACTCGGATGACGCGCCAAATTCAGATGGAGGTCCGGAAGAGGATTCCTCCAGTTCACATCAGAACAAAATGGATCACAGCGAGTAGCTAATGCCCTAAACAGGCTGGAACAGCCGAGGCATCTCCAAAAATATGCATATATTTAGGATATGATCTGCATTATCTCAGTAGAAAAGACTTCTCTTATAATTTACCCACATCACTAACTACCTGCAGACCTCTTGTTATACGATGAGACAGAAGAAAGTTTTCAAAAGCATTTAGTTTCATGTTGGGTCACATTCAGGACCAGGGTTGCCACCTTTCACAAATTAAAATAAGGGACCGGTCCCCGTATGTGTAAAGCACTCAGAGGACAACCACACTAGGGTATGTAAATAATATAACTGACCTTGTCTTTCTAAGTAACTGTCCAATAAATCATCTGGAAATACAATTTAAACAATGTGATCGTTTTCTGTTAGAAAGTGGCTCTGCAAACTGTTAGTTTTTGCACCTCCTGCTTTTAGCTGTAGATTGTTGATCCACTTTTCTCCTCTTTTTTCAGTAAGTTTTTTAAAATTAACTCAATTGTGACCAACTACCCGAGAAATACTGAAATAACTCATCTTTCTCTCCATTGGAACGGGTGGAGCCACCGTACAGGACTCACACTGTAGACACTTTGAAGCTGGATCAGCAGATTTACTTCCTGACCTCCATCTGCATTGCGTGATGTCGGTGCAGCCCAGCAATAATCTGCTGAAGAGGCGGGGCCTTACTAAAACCTGACCAATCAGGTTGTTGCTCATTTGTCTAAGCAACTTCTACTTCCTGCAGGATCTCAGGTCAGGAAGTTTTCACTCGCTCATTTAGTTTGAATCTCATTGTTTTATTACTGACGGAAATATTTCAGACTCACCTTCTGACCTCTGATTGGACGATGGCTGGGTCTGGAACAGGAAGTCAGGTCAAGTTTATTAGTCTTGAACATTTGAGCAACAAGGCACTTCAAAGTGTTTTACATCAAATGAACATCTCTGAGTCACTAATACATTATAAAAATGTTGGTCAATTATTCATATTTCATTAATCAAACTCCAACCAGCTGGATGTTTTGCCTGAAAGGAGCTCAGAGTTTCGGCTGTTTCGCAACAGCAGATCTTTAACCCTTTCAATGATTTCTAAACTACCAGCAGTTTAAAGTCTTTTCTCTCAGTGAAGAACTCAAAAGACCGAAAGTCAAGAAATACCCTAATGTTCAAAAATAGAGTTGACATCTTTTTCTGGGGACGGAGGTCGGATGGAGGTCAGATTGAGGTCAGACCTCCGCTAGAAGGAGGTGACGGCACCTGGTTTTTCTCACCTGCTAGTATCCTCCAGTAACAAACCGCTGTTCAACCAGCTAAGCCCCGCCTCCCATGGACAGGTATCCTGGCTGCAGAAACACTCTGCATCCCAGCTGGCGTCGCCTGGACGGGTCAAAGGTGAATCTGGTTTCACTCTGTCTGCTGATGAACATCTGGTTCCACGATAGTCTCTGAAAAAAGTAGAGCAAATGTTAAGCTTCTGCCCAGCTCCACTCTGATGGGAAACCATTACAGGCTAATAAAGGTTGAATAAACAGACGACATTTTCTCCAAATGCTCACTATATTAATGGAAAAACTGATGCATAAACGCTGTCAACTTGTATCAGTTATGGCTGAGCACGCACACAAACACCTGGATTAAATGGTGAAACATAACGTTTCTCTTTAACGTCCCGCTAATCAGAAACGTTTGTGCTTCTGCTCCAGTGCAGCAGGGGCGCCGCTCCATTTGGAGAACTGACTCTGGAGCCGCAGAGTTACCTAGCAACAGAGTCTCTGAGGTCGGTCACGAGACGGCTCGGCCCCCCGACTCCTTCCTGTGGACGTCCGTCAGGACCAGCGTTGCCCCAGCAACCGCAGGCAGGGCGGAGTCTATGCCGCTGTCCACCGACACGCCGCTGAGGCAGGCGAGCTGAGGCGTCGAGGTCCTGCAGTCACTGCTGCTGCTGGACAACGTGTTGCTGCAACTCGAGCAACTTGTGGCTGCAAACTGCAGAGTCGCGTTCAGGTGGGACTGAAAAGGTTTAAAAACAATTTCTGGCGTTTCGGTGGACTCACCTGCGGCCGCCGGCCGCCGTCTGCTGGACTCGCTCGCTGAGGAGGAAGACCGTGGACTCTGGGTTCTGGATGAGAACATGAGCAGACAGACCGAGTCAGGGTGAAGATTAAAACAACCGGGTCAGAAGAACCTGCAGCTTCATGGGACCGAACTATGGCAGAACCATCTCAGGAAGCTAAACTTCTGACGCTGAAGCCAAATGGATCCTGGTTCCAGTTCCACTCACCTCTGTCTCTACTGGACTGGTGTTGCGTGGACCCGGTGCGTCCATCAGAACCGACAAACCAATCAGGAGGAGCTCTGCAGGGCGGATCAACACGGTAATCACATTGCTGTCAAGGTACGTTTCTGCTGGGGAACCTGGTTCTGGTCCAGTTCTAACCTGATGTTGTTCTTGATGTCAGAGGAAGAGCTCAGTTGGACTGGACTCTGATTGGACGGTACTCTGGCAGTGGGCGGGGCTGCAGAGCTCCCATAGGGGCAGGAAGTGACATCAGGGTCCAGTCTGACCTCCAGCAGGGGAGCCGTTGGGTCTCAGCGAAGCTCCTGAAGTGAAGATGAAGCTTCACAAACTGAACGTAGGTCTTGATCTGAACAAGTTCAGTTCAGTTCACATGTCTTTAAAAACACCATTCATTAATAATGAAAATAAAATATTAATCATATTATCATTCATTAACATAAAACTGAATACATTTCCTCCTGCTCACAGGTAAATGTTTTTTCTCGACACCAGAAACCAGATCAGGGACAAATTGAGCTTCGGGAACAAATGCAGATGCCAGGATCACATGACCTCTGAGCCCTGGACCCTACGGAATGGAACCATACAATTTCCATCTAAAGCTGCTCACATCCTTCTTTTAGATTTGACTCAGGTAAACAGGAACAACCTCTTGTGGTCATGGTTCTGGTGGCCCTTTGTGGTTCTGGTCGGTTCCAGCCAACCAGGCGCAGACAGATGTTGATGTCACAGGAAACAAGAAGTGAAATATTTTCTACCTGCGTGGCGTCCCGTCTCTGAGGGGCGGGAGTACGATGGCGCTGACGTTCGCCGACGTCCTCAGCAGCTCAATCATCTGCTCGTGAGAAAGTGTTGCCACGGGAACTGAGCAGATTTCCACCAACCGGCAGCCGGGGCGAAGACCCGCCTGCCAGGCGAAGCCGTGGGCCTCGACGTCGGCCACCACACCCTCGAAGTTGACGTGGAAGCCCAGCTGACCGAGCCGGTTCCTCCTCAGAGTCATGGCCGCCCCCGCAGCGCCGTGGGTCACCGTCTGAAAGGTAGCAGGACCGGGTTGTAGCGCGGTGGTTGGAGGGGCCTCCGGGACCAACGAGAGCCCTGCTCACCTTCAATCGCTGCGTGATCTCCTGGGAGTCCTCCCAGCGGCCATCCCGTGTGGAAAACGCCACACAAAGTCCGTGTTGGTAGAACACCCGGATGGATCCGTGTGCGGTGTTCCAGCCAATCACGTCCCTGCAACAACAGTGAAACACCACCTTTCTGCCCGCCTCCTCTATCAGCACCAGCAGCTCGCTGGAGACGGCCAGTCGGCAGGCCACTGCGACAGAAGTGCGGGGGTTGCGAAGCGTCACGCTCCAGGTGAGGGCGCCTGCGCTCTGCAGGTAGGCCAGCGGACGCGGCGCCAGACGCTCCTTCTTCTTTCCGGCCAGAGAGATGAAGCTGAAGCGGACGCCGGAGGAGGAGTCCAATGGCGTCGTCGTTACAAAGCTGTTCACCAACTGCTTCAGCTGCTCCTTGCGAGCACGCGTCGCCATGGCGACAAACGACTCGGACTTGTGGGTGGCGTGTTTGGCGTTGATGATTTTGGTCAGCAGGAAGTCCACGAAGGCAGAGGAGGAAGGCGCCATCCAACCAGATGGGATTGATGGACCAAAGGGCGGGACGCCCCGGGACCTAGACACGGCAAGACTGAAAGACACCTGGAGTCAGACCTGGGACACCTCAATTCCTGTGGACAACGTCTCACCTGTAACAGGTGTGCTGGGTGCAGGGTCGGTGGACTCTAACGATGATGAAGACATGCTGGAGGTCGGCACGGTTGATCTGGGGCTTGAAGGGCGGAGCATCGGGTTCCTGGAAAATCACGGTGACATCGTTCCCAACAAGGTGTGACCTCAGGACCTGAAAATGAAAGCCAACTGCACTGTGATGAACTTTGCAGTTCTGCTGTAGCGCTGTGGAACCGCCTGTAGCAGAGCACCATGTAGTACCTGACCAGAACCATCGGCAGCAGTTTGTAGCAGAGCAGAAACATGGAATGTCAGCTGAAACTCTCCGAACATCAAGGAAACAGTTGGACTTTCTGTTGAATTGCCTGAAAGGAGACAAACGGATCCAGATTGCAAAGAGATTTCGGTTGCGGTTTTATTCACATCCCAGAAGGAAACTGGTTTGCACCAAACATGAAAAATAGAACAAACAGAAAACATCTCCTTCATTCTGTGAGAACACTTATGAGGAGCAATAACTCATGTCCTAGTGCAACGCACTGTCAACGTAATACTATTACACGGCATTTTATAATATTATTATAACATACCACGCTATAATATAATAATAATAATCAATTTAATTTGTACCGCACTTTTCATTAGAAAAAATCTCAAAGTGCTACATATAACTATAATAGCTATTATATATATATATAATAACTATTATAACATACCAGCTATATTGCCAAAAGAATTTGCTCACCTGCCTTGACTCACATATTAGCTTCAGCGCCATCCCATCCCGACCCACCTGTCCCTGACCCACCGGTCCCACCGGTCCCATCCCGACCCACTGGGTCCAATGGGACGTTGGTCCCTCTGCAGCTGGATCAGCTTCAGCTCTCCAGGCGCCACCAGAACTAGCAGAGAGTTTATGGGGATTTCTGGCCGTTCTTCCAGAAGCACATTGGGTGAGGTCACACACCGATGTGGGACGAGAAGGCCTGGCTCTCAGTCTCTGCTCTGATTCATCCGAGGAGTTCTGATCGGGTTGAGGTCAGGACTCTGAGCCAGGCTCTCCATCATGTCCACAAAGGGTCCAGATCCAAACTGTCCCCACTCAGATGGGATCCTGAGTGGGATCTGTCTGTCCAAGATGTCTTGCTCTGCTGAAGCAGTCAGAGTTCTTAGTTCCTGGAACTAAGGGGCTCCTGAATAACAACCCTACACCATGAGCCCCTCTCCACCAAACTTTACACTTGGCACAATGGAGTCAGACGAGTGCCGTTGTCCTGGCAACCGCCAAACTCGGACTCGTCCATCAGATTCCCAGATGGAGAAGTGCGATTTGTCAGTCCAGGGAACGTTGCTCCACTGCTCTAGAGTCCGGCGGCTTTACACTACTACATCCAACCAACCAATCCAATCCAACGGTCTTCATTCAAACACCTGCGGCCATAAAGGTGGCTGGAACACCTGATTCCATTCATTTGGATGGGTTGGCAAATATAGTGTATGAATTTCAAAAAAACCTAGAAAGGGGCCTGGATATTCCAGTCAAAGACCGGGGATTAAGAATGAAAGAAAACCGGCAGCGCCGCGTTCTGTCTTACACATCAAACTCTCTTCAGAGTGGATGTTCAGGCTGAGAGTCAGGTTAACGTCAAGCAATCAGGGTAATTTTTTCCCCATTTCTGTTAGATTCACTTCTTTTATTAAAGATGTTTTAAAAGTCCTTAATTTCTTTTAAGCACAAAAAGAAACCAAACGAGAACAAAGACCGTTCAGTGCGTCTGTTCTCGTGTGGTTTTAGCATCACATGACCAGACGAACATCAGCGTCTCATAAGACAGCAGATGTCTAATGACGCACCGGGTTCCGTCCCAGTGGGTCATTAGACATCTGCTGCTTAGCGGCGGGTCAGGAGGCACCAAACCCTCGTATGGCTGCTACACTACAGCTAAACCCTCACTACAGGCAGCAACTAGGAGGGTTAGTGGAGAAAACCTTCAGATGATCATTTAGAGGGTGTAGACTGGTTCTGGTTCTGATCCAGGTCCAGGTTCTGGTTCTGGTTCTGATCCAGGTCCAGGTTCTGGTTCTGGTTCTGATCCAGGTCCAGGTCCTGCTCCAGCAGAACCATGTCATCTCTGCAGCTCCTTCCAAGCTGGTTGCAGGAATTCAACCCTGCAGCCTCATTCTGGCTCTGGACTGAACCGGATCCTTTCCCATCATGCCTCTGCTCCTCAACAGCTTCCACATGCCCCTGTCCTCCCAGCTTCCATCATGCCTCTGTCCTCCATCAGCACTTCCATATGCTGTCCTCCATCAGCAGCTTTCCCATCATGCCTCTGTCCTCCATCAGCAGCTTTCCCATCATGCCTCTCTCCTCCATCAGCAGCTTTCCCATCATGCCTCGTCTCCATCAAGCTTTCCATCATCCTCTCCTCCATCAGCAGCTTTCCCATCATGCCTCTCTCCTCCATCAGCAGCTGGACTCTGACATGTTGCCTTGGTGAAGGAAAAACGTTCCAGGGTTTCATGGACTATTTGACTCCTTGTCTATATTTAGTTGTTCACTAATTTTGCTCTATTTGGTTGTTTGTGAGTCGCTGAGCAACTCGGTCACTAGGCTACACTGATGTAGCACGTAGCTCTCCGTCACTATGGCAACATCATGTCTGTCCTGTTGCTGTGAAAGAAGATCCATCATCCATCCATCATCCATCATCCATCCATCCAGCAGCGAGTCGCTGACTAACTCAGTCATCATGCTACACTCGGCTCTCCGTTGCTCACCGTGTTCGTTGAGTTTTGCTCTATACACTCCGATTATCTCAGTTGCCACATTAATGAGCCTCATCAACCCAGTTTTACTAGACAAGGTAAGGAAACTGGTACCAGAACCAGCACTGATCTGAATGAAAATGAAACCCAAATGGGTTTTCCCACCTGCCTGAAAACAAGATGACCAGTAGCAGAACCTTGGTCCCTAACCCAGGACCTGCAGGTCCACTGGGTCAACCAGGGTCTAAACTCGTAGGTCCTGGAGAACATCATAATCCACTGAAGGTTCTGCTCAGGTGTTCTGGATAAGGGAACCATCTAGAACCTCCAGAACCTTTTCAGACCTGGCCTGAGTCAATGGTCTCGAACATCCGGGACCAAAATATTATATATTTTGGACAAATATCTAAAAGTAGACCTGACCTTGAACAGACCATATTTAGATCATAAGAAAGAAGGTTCTGGTACCAGAGTTCTGCTGGTCTTGGTGCTTGTAGAAAGTCTTCATCGGGTCGCTGTGACCCAGCAAGTTTAGGAACTGGGTCAGGGCAGGACTGCTGGTCTCTCCCATGTTTTGACCGGCTCGGCTCAGCTGCAGGTCCACTCTGTGCTGGAGGATGAGCTGCGGGAAAACAGGAAAACGGATCAGTCGGTCCAACTCCAGCGTTTACGCCATATTCTGCTCTGCCAGAACCAGAACCGCCTGTCCTTTCTACCGCTACAAGGTCCAACACCGTGTAGCTTTTAATGTCAGAATGTGGATCAATCCAGCAACACCAGAACCTCCACTGAACAGAACTGCAGACTGCGGTTCAGGGAACCCAAATGAGTTCTGGTACTTTCTCATGTCTGCCTGGAGCTTTACAGTGTCCTGGTTCCGGTCCAACCACATTTAGTGTGATAATAGGGACCAGCAGAACCTTGTCCAGAACCATGGAGAGAAAGGAAAACAATTCCTGCTTTTCAACACTATAAGGTCCAAAGGACTTCCAGAACCACCAGAACAGGCTGTACAGTCACGGCCCAAAGTGTTGAGAATGATTGAAATGTTAATTTTTACAAAGTCTACTGCTTCAGTTTTATAATGGCAATTTGCATAAACTTCAGAATGTTATAAAGAGTGATCAGCTTAATTAATTCAAAGTCAATATTTGCCTAGAAAATTAACTTTATCCCCCAAAACACATTTCAGCTTCATTTGCAGCCTTAAAAGGACCAGCTGACATTGTTTCAGTGATGCTCCATTAACACAGGTGTGGGTGTTGATGAAGACAGGGCTGGAGATCAATCTGTCATGATTCAGTAAGAATGACACCACTGGACACTTTAAAAAGAGGCTGGTGCTTGGCATCATCGTTTCTCTTCCGTGAATCATGGTTATCTCCAAAGAAACAGGTGCAGTCAACATTGCACTGCACAAAAATGGCCTAACAGGGAAGAGTATCGCAGCTAGAAAGATTCCACCTCAGTCAACAATCTATGGCATCATCAAGAACTTCAAGGAGAGAGGCTCCATTGTTGGGCTCCAGGGCCCCAAGAAAGACCAGCAAGCGCCAGGACCGTCTCTTAAAAGTGTTTCAGCTGGGGAATCGGGCTACCAGCAGTGCAGAGCTTGCTCAGGAATGGCACCAGGCAGGTGTGAGAGCATCTGCAGGCACTGTGAGGCGGAGACTCTTGGATCAAAGCCTGGTTTCAAGGAGGGCAGCAAAGAAGCCACTTCTCTCCAGGAGAAACATCAGGGACAGACTGATATTCTGCAAAAGGTACAGGGAGTGGACTGCTGAGGACTGGGGGAAAGTCATTTTCTCTGATGAATCCCCTTTCTGATTGTTTGGGACATCTGGAAAACGGCTTGTTGGGAGAAGACGAGGTGAGGCTGCCACCAGTCTTGTCACATGTAAAGCATCCTGAAACATTCATGGTTGTTTCTCAGCCAAGAGAGTCGGCTCCCTCAGAGTCTGGCCTAAAAACACAGCCATGAATAAAGAATGGTACCAGAATGTCCTCCGAGAGACAGCAACGTCTCCCAACCGTCCAAGAGCAGTTTGGTGATGAGCAAAGCCTTTTCCAGCATGATGGAGCATCTGGCCATAAAGCAAAGGTGATAACTAACTGGAGATTTTGGGTCCGTGGCCTGGAAACTCCCCAGATCTTAATCCCATTGAAAACTTGTGGTCAATCATCAAGAAACGGGTGGACAAATAAAAACCTAGGAATTCTGACAAAATGCAGCATTGATTGTGCAAGAACGGATTGTTATCAGTCAGGATTTGGTCCAGAAGTTGATGGAGAGCATCAGGCCAGGGAGAATTGCAGAGGTCCTGAAGAAGAGGGGTCAACACTGCAAATATTTACTCATTCTAACTGTCAAAAGCTTTTGTTACTCATAATATGACTGCAATTGTATTTCTGTATGTGATGAAAACATCTGACATAAAAACCAGAGGGCAGCAGATCATATGAAAATATAATATTTGTGTCATTCTCAAAACTTTTGGCCATGACTGTAGGATCAGCAGACCCAGCTCACCTCCTGCTGGTCCAGTTGCAGCAGCAGGTCCGGGACTTGGGGGGAACGGCTCGCCACTCGCAGACTCTGGATGTTGAGATCTGGGACCACAAATTCCAGGACATCCTTCAGGGGAAGACCTCGACCCGTCCCGTGTTTGGATGAAGAAGGGACCGAGTCCTCCATGATGGATCCTCTCAGGGTGGACAGCTGAGGAGAAAGAGGAAGCTGCTAATTAGGCCATGAGATCTTACGCTGATCCGGGTTGGATGGATCAGTTACCTGGCCAGTCCGGAGGATGATCCTGTAGCAGAACCTGGTCGGGTTTCCTCCATCATCCACAGCGTCTCGACGGACACTCAGGGAAACCGGACCAAACTTTGGATCAACGCCAAAATAATTCTGGTGATCTAGAGAGACACCAGCCAGGAAACGGGTCACAGAACCTGAAACAGCTAAACACTGGGACCAGAACTGGGGCCAGGTCTTACCTTTGGTGTAGAAGTATTTCTGGTAGTACGTGGCTCCCAGGTCCAGGTACTCGTCTGTCCCCAGGAGGTCTGCAGGACAGCGCTTGCTTCTTGTGGACGCCTCCAGGACAGACACGGCAGCATTGGTGCCGGTGGAGCTGCCGGGCTGGGTCAGGTCCAAGTTCTGGTCCATTTCCCCTCCAAGCTCATTCAGGAAGTGAGGACAGGCTAGGACCAGAGCGCTGCTCCGTTCGTCACCATCCTGGTCCTCCTGTCCCACTAACGGCAGCAGATCAGGAGCTTCTGCACAGGGACGTCCCCCTGCCACAGCGACAAGGACACTCTGGACATCATAATGAGAGAACCACCTGTGAGGGGTTAAAGGGCAGCTGCTGTCCTGGTACATCTCAACGCTGTTGGTCCGCTGAGGCCTCAGGCGGCCGAGGACAGACGTCTCCGTCTTCTTTCTGTGATCTCTGTCAGTGTCCTGTCCTGGAACGAAGACAATGTCCCCACGTGCAATCTGGACAGCCGCCTGCAGGCTGGGAGAAAGCACGGCAGAGACGGCGTCAGGGTCAGGCATGGGAGGAGGAGCGCTGGGCTCCTGGTCCAGAACCCCCCAGAACTCCTCTGAGCTCAGCAGGTCCACGCTGGACGAGTGTCTTCTGGTCAGCGTGGCTGCGGGACCGGCATCCTCAGAACCAAGGTCAAAGTCAATGATGGTCGCCTCGCTGTTGCTCCTCTTCATCCTCACCAGGTCTGTCCTGAAGAACTGGACGCTGGTCTCCGACCGACCTGACAGGTCCAGGTTGTCCTCCAGAAACTTCCTAGAAGGTCCATCCAACTGGCTCGGTCCCAGCCTGTCATTCCCCATGTCCTGCTTCTTGGACCAGTTTGACACACGGGCGCGAACCCCCATCTGAGGAACAGCTGGAGATCCCTGGGTCTGTGGAGGACCCATGACCTCCAGAGACGTAGCGTTCAGGAAGTCCACCAAGATCTTTGTCCCAGTCCTGAATCAGAGATCAGAATCCCTCCTGCTGCTGTCTGTGGTCCATTCGGTCCACAGATGAGACGTTCCTTTGGACCTGAAAGACAAAAAGAACAGTTGAGGAACTGACGGTTCTGAGGTGAAAGGGCAGGACTACAGAACACCTGGGACGACAGCGTCAAGGATCTTAGGGTCAAAGTTCAACCTGAACAAACTCCAACTTGTCCTGAGAAAAATTCTTCATTTTTAAAACTACTGATACTTTATGGAACTTGGGAGAATTTCATAGTTTTCAAAAATACAGAGTTAAATCTTCCATCTGTACTTAGGTGAGACATTTGTCCACCAGGAGCCTCTGAACCTGTGGACAGACATCGTCCCCTCATCACCTGACTCCCAGTGGACCGAGATGTCCACAGAGCTCAGCCTGCGGTTCTTCTGGTTCTGACCCGGTGGTGAGGGTCAGAACCAGCTCCAGGACAACATCAGTCCTATTTACTGATTCCAATCAGCTGATTGCTGTGTGACATCACTTCCTGTATTACAGAGCTGGGAACCAGGAAATCCTCTTCCTCATCAGCAGAACCGCTGGTTCTGGTGGACCTCAGCCTGGATGAGTCGGTTACTTAGTTCACCTGTAGTTTAACTAGTCGGTACTAGTTAGTTCAACTTGTGAGCCTCGGTTCTGTGTCAGAATCTAGAATCTGTCGGATTCTGAACAAGACGGGCCCAAACTGGACTAAACTCAGTCCACAATGTCCGGTACCGAGCTTGGGCTCGGCGGGTTGCCAGTGTGCAACATGTTCTCCAGGAACCGGTTCTGTCGGTCCAAAAACACACAGAGGTTGATCAGAACTTCCAACTGAACCGACTTTCACATCGTGGACCGGCTGCAGAGTGAAACACGTTATTTACTAACGGAGCCCGAACACATCGGAACCGGAGGTTCGGATGAAACCAGTTTCCCATCAATTTCGAACATTCTGGATGTTCTGATGCGAGCTAAACAAACTCAAACAGACCCAAAAAGTTCTGAAAACACCCTCCGAACTCACTAGAGTCCAAAGGTCCCAGAACCACAACCAGCATCGAACTTCATACCTCCTGGTTCTAAAAGCGCTTAGAACCAGAACAACTCACCAGTAACGCCATAAACACTCCCTGCCGAACCGGAACCACTTCCGGCAGCTGGTACCGGGCTGAACTGGTCCCCTGAAAAACTCCGCTTCGGTTCGGTTCTGTGGTTTCTGGTCCCAACTGGGAAAAGTTTCTCAGCTGTTTCCGGTCGGAGTTTCGGCTGGTGCTTCCTTCACTTCCGGCTCGGATTATTAACTACTTTGATCTGAACATTCGCTCAAAAGATCCTTTCAGCCTTCATCAGAACCGAGCCGCCATCATCATCATCATCATCACCAGCAGCTGCTGCCTTTCATGTGGTTGAAAAAGAGAGAATATGCTCTGTGCTGCCACCTGGTGGAAGCGAAGCTGAGGGATTTATGGATCGGAGTTTGTCCCTCAGTGGGTCGGGAGGGTTGCTGGTTCCTCTCCAGCTAAGGTTCCGGGCGAGAGGCGGGTCACCTGGACGGGTGGCCAATCTGACGCAGGCAGAGACACTCAGAGACACTCAGAGACACTCAGAGACACTCAGAGACACACAGAGACACCAGAGACACCAGAGACACCAGAGACACTCAGAGACCACATCAGAGACACACAGAGACACTCAGAGACACAGGACCTCAGAGACACAGAGAACCAAGACACAGAGACACTCAGAGACACACAGAGACACTCAGAGACACAAAACCAGAGACACTCAGAGACACTCGAGAGACACACCCGAGACACACAGACACAGGACACATCAGAGAGACACTCAGAGACACTCAGAGACACACAGAGACACTCAGAGACACACAGAGACACACAGAGACACTCAGAGACACGAACATCAGAGACACTCAGAGACACACAGAGACACTCAGAGACACACAGAGACACATCAGAGACACCAACCCGAGACACTCAGAGACACTCAGAGACACATCAGAGACACCAGAACACAGAGACACTCAGAGACACACAGAGAACCAAACACACAGAGACACTCAGAGACACTCAGAGACACTCAAGAGACACACAGAGACACTCAGAGACACACAGGAGACACTCAGAGACACCAGAGACACAAGAGACACTCAGAGCACACTCAGAGAACGACACTCAGAGACACACAGAGACCACTCAGAGACACCAGAGACACCAGAGACACTCAGAGACACCAAGACACTCAGAGAACGAACACTCAGAGACACTCAGACAGGACACACAGAGACACTCAGAGACACCAGAGACACCAGAGACACACAGAGACACACTCAGAGACACTCAGAGACACACAGAGACACTCAGAGACACACAGAGACACTCAGAGACACTCAGAGAACGGACACTCAGAGACACACAGAGACACTCAGAGACACTCAGAGACACTCAGAGACACTCAGAGACACACAGAGACACTCAGAGACACTCAGAGACACAACACAGAGACACCAGAGACACCAGAGACACTCAGAGACACTCAGAGACACACAGAGACACTCAGAGACACTCAGAGACACTCAGAGACACCAGAGACACCAGAGACACTCAGAGACACTCAGAGACACACAGAGACACTCAGAGACACCAGAGACACTCAGAGACACTCAGAGACACTCAGAGACACACAGAGACACTCAGAGACACTCAGAGACACTCAAGAGACACATCAGAGACACTCAGAGACACACAGAGACACTCAAGAGACACACAGAGACACTCAGAGACACTCAGAGACACTCAGAGACACCAAGACACAGAGACACTCAGAGACACTCAGAGACACACAGAGACACACAGAGACACTCAGAGACACTCAGAGACACTCAGAGACACACAGAGACACAAGACCCCAGAGACACTCAGAGACACACAGAGACACACAGAGACACTCAGAGACACTCAGAGACACAGAGACACTCAGAGACACAGAGACACCAGAGACACCACAGAGACACTCAGAGACACTCAGAGACACTCAGAGACACTCAGAGACACAGAGACTCAGAGACACACAGGAACACTAACAAGAGACACTCAGAGACACTCAGAGACACACAGAGAGAACCAGACACAGAGACACTCAGAGACACTCAGAGACACACAGAGACAACCCAGAGACACTCAGAGACACCAGAGACACCAGGCACTCAGAGACACACAGAGACACTCAGAGGACACTCAGAGACACACAGAGACACTCAGAGACACACAGAGACACCAGGACAACAGACACTCAGAGACACTCAGAGACACACAGAGACACTCAGAGACACACAGAGACACACAGAGACACTCAGAGACACTCAGAGACACACAGAGACACTCAGAGACACTCAGAGACACACAGAGACACTCAGAGACACTCAGAGACACTCAGAGACACACAGAAGACACTCAGAGACACTCAGAGACACACAGAGACACACAGAGACACACAGAGACACTCAGAGACACACAGAGACACTCAGAGACACTCAGAGACACACAGAGACACTCAGAGCCCACTCAGAGACACTCAGAGACACACAGAGACACTCAGAGACACACAGAGACACTCAGAGACACTCAGAGACACTCAGAGACACACAGAGACACACAGAGACACACAGAGACACTCAGAGACACACAGAGACACACAGAGACACACAGAGACACTCAGAGACACTCAGAGACACTCAGAGACACACAGAGACACTCAGAGACACTCAGAGACACACAGAGACACTCAGAGACACTCAGAGACACACAGAGACACTCAGAGACACACAGAGACACACAGAGACACTCAGAGACACTCAGAGACACACAGAGACACTCAGAGACACACAGAGACACACAGAGACACTCAGAGACACTCAGAGACACATCAGAGACACACAGAGACACTCAGAGACACACAGAGACACACAGAGACACTCAGAGACACTCAGAGACACACAGAGACACTCAGAGACACTCAGAGACACACAGAGACACTCAGAGACACCAGACCCACAGAGACACCAGAGACACTCAGAGACACACAGAGACACTCAGAGACACTCAGAGACACACACAAGAGACACTCAGAGACATCAACAAGAGACACTCAGAGACACACAGAGACACACAGAGACACTCAGAGACACACCACCATGCACACTCACACTCACACCTAGGGGCAATTTGGAGAGGCCAATTAACCTGACAGTCATATTTTTGGACTGTGGGAGGAAACTGGAGAGAACCCATCATGCACAGGGAGAACATGGAGACCCATGCAGACAGACCGGGAATCGAACCCAGAACCTTCTTGCTGCAAGGCAGCAGCTCTACACTGTGCAGCCCTCAGTGTTTCTAAATTATTATTATTAATTATTATTATTACCTTTTTAAAGTTTAGGGTTGTAAAACCTTCAACAGGATGAAAACCAGCTGTCAAGGTGAAAAAGGCAACAGCAGATTTCAGCAGATTTTCAGAGCTCCAAATGTTTTTTTAATTTCTTTGGAAATCAAAGGGATAAAGAAATATATGTACATGTATATATACATAAATGCATAAACATCTCAGACGTTGCAGCTTGTGGCTCTTGGTCACATCAATGGTCAGGCAGACGTTGGCTTCAGAGAGCATCTCCTGCGTCTGCCTGCTCTCTACCAGAACCTGACTGGTGGTTTTCCTTCCAACTAACTTATTCTGAGTGGAACGATGGAAATAAGGGCTCGTTCCCTTATGAACCGTCACCATGGCAACTGATGCCAATGAGAGCATTAAATAACTAATGAAATTTCCGGTGGAAACCTGGATGGACACTAGAGGACATACAGAGACCCAAGGAGAGACTAAGACTTGACAGGAACGCTCTGAGGGCCTGAAGCAGACCGACGGAGACGTGTTGCAGCTTGAAACAAAACAGAAACGGTTACGCCCTGCGGACCAGAACCTGTTTCTGGAAGAGCAGAACAGGTCTCTGGATCGGCTTCATGTCGACTCAGGAAAAGAACTGGAAGGACCACAGCCGCTGGAGACGCTCAACTTTTTATTTAGGTTTTCTGCTAAACGTTCTGGATCGTGTCGATCAAGTCCAAAGGACTCTGAGCTTCCCCCATCGGTGACCTCTGATGAGGAGAGCCACTGCATCATAGCTGCAGCTGAACTGGACATCAGAAATCCATCCTTAGTTTATGAATCCGTCTCCCTAAAGGGTCGATTTGCCCCTTTTCTCGTCTTGTCAGGTCCCGCTGATCTGATTGTCGGTTTGATCACCAGCAGCTGGCGGCAGGAAGCCGGGCAGACTTCAGTTTTTGTCTGGGGTTCAAGATGTCTCTGAACTCTGGCTGCAGGTGAACTCCAGGAACTTTGAAGATGGACACAGCTGAAAAACAGCAAATTATACTTTGATTCAAGTAATGAGGATTTTCTTCTGTGTATAAGATGTGATGCTGACGTTAGAAGGTCCTGAACATGATCTGGTCATGCAGATGTTGGTTCAAAACCTTCCGAACTCTCAGTGAGGAGACGCAGCCTCTCCGCTAAGCTCCGGTTGTCCTGCAGCACAGCTGGAAGTGCTGCCCCCTGCTGGCTTCAGAGACTGGCCAATCAGAGCACAGCTTTACTTGGACTGTTAAACCTACCTGTTCACAGATGGAGCTTATAGTGGCTACATTTAGCAAATCTGAATATAAATCTCTGCACCATGATTGAACCCTGAGTGTCACACGTTCATCAGGTGGTGGTCTTACCGTCTCTGAGGCACATAATGGCAGCAGGAAGTGAGCTAAAATACGGATGCTGCAAAGCCTCCTGAGCTGAAATCCGTTCTGTCGGGACCAGCCTGAGCATCTTCTGGGCCAAGTCATCAGTCTTACAGGAGAGCTGCTCCAACCTGGTGCAGACAGCATGT
This sequence comes from Poecilia picta, assembly GCA_033032245.1. Classification (NCBI taxonomy): domain Eukaryota; kingdom Metazoa; phylum Chordata; class Actinopteri; order Cyprinodontiformes; family Poeciliidae; genus Poecilia; species Poecilia picta. The sequence goes on from CM065353.1 coordinate 46,452, forward strand.
TAGCATGTTAGCAGCTCCTCCATCCATTTCCTAACACCCTAATGGGGTCAGGAGGAACTGGTGCCTCCAGCTGTCAGCGGGCCAGAGGCGGGGTCACCTGGACGGGTCACCTGGACGGGTTACATGTCTGTCGCAGGGCAACACAAAGACAGACAGGACACACACACTCACTTAAGGAGAATTTAGAGAGACCAGTTAACCTGACATTCATGTTTCTGGACTGTGGGCGGAAACCAGAGTACTGGAAAAAACCCATCATGCACAGGGAGAACATGCAGAAAGACCCTGGGAATCGAACCAGGAACCTTCTTGCTGCAAGGCATCAGTGCTACCAACTGCACCACTAAACCCAGAATTAGAGTTTATTTAACAGCTTCGCTTAGCTTACTCTCATCCAGGTCCAGCACAGTGGGTAGTTGGTCGAACATATTGTCCAGATACTGAGGTTTCCTCCTGTCATGGTCTCTCTAAATTAGCCCTAGCAAGCATCTGTCTGTATCTGAGGCCCAGACACCTGTCCAGGGTGTCCCTCTCCTCTCACAGGCTCCATCTCCAGGCCCTGGCCACACCCCCGACCTCTAACCCTGTAAATATACACTGGCAGCCAGTGGCGATTAAAGCAACCCTCTTAAACACTTTATCTGCCAAATCGTAGACTTTAGATCAGTCTTAGCTTTCTTTGGTGAAGGCAGAGGCTTAGACTGCTCCCTTCCTGCCCCCTGTTTTTGTCCTGTCTTTGACAAGTGCTTATTTAGACCAATATTATACTTGTTAGTTTATTATTCAGAAACCTCTATTGGTTTTCCCAGAAAAACAACTTCTATTATAAATTACAGACTACTTATTCTGAAACATGGGAAACAATATGTAGTTTTATACTTTTCTTCTTTTGCTCTTTCCTTTGGTTTGTTATTTTGCTTATATTTCATTCTAATTCATATAAAGCACTTTGAATTGACTTGTTGCTGAAAATCTGCTCATAAATAAAATGACCTTGTCTCAGCTTACCTTTTCCAGACATCTCTAAAAAGCTTTGGCCTGCAGTGAAGGAACTGCTCTAAGGTGAGAACAGAAGTTAGTAAGTTAGTAAGTTAATGTGCTGCGTACTTTGAGGTCGTAGACAGGTGAGCTCACCTGGTCTGTAATTGGGCAGCAGACTGACCCCAGGCCAGCTGTCCTCAGATGGGACGCCCAGAACCTGCAGAAGGCCACCAACACGCGGCCGCAACACAACCAAAGCCTTTAAGGTGGTGCTTAAGGGGGACCGGATCAGAACTGGATCCAGACCCGATCAGAACTTGGTGAACTCACCGTCCAGATGTTCTGCAGCTGCTCCAGCTCATCAGAACCTCCTGCGAACGCCGGCGCTCCCTGCAGCATCTCTATGAAGATGCAGCCCGCCCCCCTGATTAAAACAAGGTCACCTTTAGTGGTCATGGGCGGCGGCGGCGGCGGCGGCGGCGGCGGCGGCGGCGGCGGCGGCGGCGGCGGCGGCGGCGCGCCGCGCTCACCACATGTCCAGGGCCGTAGAATAGTGGATGGATCCCATCAGAACGTCGGGGGGCCGGTACCACAGCGTCACCACCTCTGAGGAGAAGTTCTGGGTGGGAATGGACTTGGACCGGGCCAGCCCTGCACCATGGAGTCCCTCAGGGTTAAAAACACAGCAGAGGCTTTTTCTAACAGTGAAAAACTAAATATTCTATAAATGAAAGGTTAAATTTACTTAACCAAGTTATGTCAATGGGTTCCACTAAACCTGAATCATTAAATGTAAAGAGTTTCATATTTATTTTTAACAAAATCATTAGACAAACTCAGTTCTGTCAATTCACCAGTTTAGACTTAAGTCTGTTTAACTTAAGTTAAATTTACAGATGTCAGTTTGTTCAACATGAAATTAAAATGAGGGTTTAGTGGAACCAGTTGACATAACTGAGCTGATTAATGGAAACATTCAATTTATTTCTGTTTCATTAGACAAATTAACTCACTACAACATATTTAAGGACAATGACGTCAAAGTTTCCTCTATTTACTTAAATAAAACCATTATTTGCAGAGCAGTATCATGAAAACAACCATCCATGTGGCTCATGGTGCCGTTGTGTGAATTCAAGTATTTAACCATTCATTCATGATTTCTGCACAGATGAAGATTTGGTGTTTGTGTTTTAAATGTCTTAAATCAGTTACTGAGACAAATAAAAAGTGGTTTAATTAGTTGCTGCTGCTGGTGGCCCAATGCATTGTGGGAAACCTTGCTGGCCAAACCTTAGTGTCACGTTTTCAAACCTCCCTTCAGTTTGATTTACATTCATCAGTAACTTACTGCTTTCAATGCTTCACTTTTTCCATTGACTTCATTTAAATGGATTATGAGTTTTGGACAGTTTTATCCAAAACTTCATTTCCAGGAAATGAAACTCTGATGATGCTTGTTTTATGTTCAGATTGATATTTAAAACTCAATTTTTATGCTGACGTTTCATTGTTTTTACATAACAAGATGTTAAAACAACTCAGGCTGAGCACGTCAATCAAACAATCCTGTCACTTTTAATCTTGTAGCTATTTATGCAAATAAATATTGTCCCTAGTTGCTTTCCTTATTGCGTCATCACAGTAATTGGGTAAACCTAGTTTACTTCCACATGAAATCCAGAATCCACAGACTAAGGAAAGATATTGTTTTATTTTTGCTATTTTTCAGTCCAGACTCCATTTTTACAGTTCATCCTGGTTTGGTGTAAAAAACAAACCGAAACTGTTTTTTGACACCAGCAGCTTGGAGTGAAAACGGGACATCGGTGATTTGCATAAATACCAACAGAGTTGAGGCGACAGGATGATTTTACAGAGTAATTTGCACATTAAACAGATAAAACAAGTAACATCAGGGTTCAGGTTTGTCAGTCTGTAGGGGGCGCTGCTCACCGAAGTCGGCCAGCTTCAGCTCCCCCAGGTAGCTGATGAGCAGGTTGTGGGGCTTCAGGTCTCGGTGGAGGATCCTACGGCCGTGGATGAAGCTGAGGGCGCGCAGCAGCTGGAACAGGAAGATCTGCGAGGAAGAACAGCGTCAGTGCAACATGCTGCTGCTGCAGCGCCCCCTGCTGGGTGTGTGAGCACATACCTGCACGTTGTGCGAACGGAGGCCTCCTGGGTGCTGCGTCAGGTACTGGGCCAGATCTGTCTGCTGCAGCAGCAACACAAGGTCAGAACCTCAAGCTACCACTGTGGGCTGTGCTGCCCCCTGCAGGAGGACAGCCGCTACTACACTAACACCAGACAGATACAAGTCAGCGAATCAGAGCCGCTGGAGATCCAGAAACGTCACAAACATCTGCTGCCAGCTCTAAACATTTAGCTCTGCAGCGCCCCCTCCGGTCAGACTGGGAACTGCTGCATAAGAGACACGGCCTTCCTCACCACATATTCAAAGACGAAGGTCAGAGTCTCTCTGGTGTGGATGATGTCATGCAGGAGGACAATGTTGGCGTGTTTCAGGTGCTTTAAGAGAGAGGCTGCGCGCACAACACACACACACACACACACACACACACACACACAGATGAGTGCGGATAGACTCAGGTGGGTGGTGTGCAGATCTCATCGATCACCTTCTCTGATGGCGGTGAACGGGATCCCCTCGTCTGTCTTCATGCGGATCACCTTCAGAGCCACCAGCTGGCCGTTGATCCTAAACAGAAAAACGAGGCCTCCATGATTTTCTCCCACTTATCATGGAGGCCTGAAATCTCAGGTCCATGTCTTCTGCTGTAAGAGACACAATCTAAAAACTATCCGGAAATCACAATGTTTGGTTTTTTAAAATCATTTATTTGTGTTTTTACTCAGTGATGTCATCATACATGGACCACCTGACCTGCTTATGCCCTTGTAGACGGAGGCGAAGGCTCCTTCTCCCAGCTTCTCCAGACTCAGGTACGACTGGGCCGCTCCAAACTCCAGACCCGCTTTCTGAGCACAGCGCGAACATGGAGCTTCAGTTTCTGAGGAACATGATGTGCTCTTACATCACACACGTCATGACATCATCCGCTGACCCAGGTGAAGACTTCCTGAGCAGTCGCTGCTCTTAGCGGGTCACTGTTGCTTCGTCCTCGTTGAATCCTGAGCCGTCGGACCTGCAGCGTGTGGAACCAGTAAGGCTGAGATCCAGACGGGTCGGGAGCTTCATGGTCCACCTGAACACACAGACAGAGTTCACACGCAGGAAAGACCCTACAGCTGGACAGGTCCAACCCTAAAGCTGTTGTGCTGAAGCTTTAGGGTAGGAAATAAAGGTTATCCATCGAGATGATTAGAACCTCCACCTTAAACTACACCTTCACCCTGATTGCTCTGTTTTCTATGGGGGATTTTTCTGCCATAAGTGGAGAGTGTTAAACATTTTGAGAACCAAGAACACAAAGTCCTGCTTTTGGGCTGAAAATGTGAGCTTTCGAATTATGGCAGAGGAGGAACTGCCCCCGATGTCCATGCGATATTGCAGAGTCGCGTGAGCCAACACAACCCTACAACATCCAGAGCCTTGAGGAACTCCGGGCGGATCTCATCCACCCCTGGGGCCCTCAGGCCACCGAGTAGTTTTTTGACCACCGAGTAGTTTTTTGACCACCTCGGTGACCTCGTCCCCAGAGATTGGAGAGCCCAACCCAGAGTCCACAGGCTCAGCTTCTTCAGCAGAAGGCATGTTGGTGGGATTGAGGAGGTCTTCGAAGTATTCCGCCCACCGACCCACAACATCCCGAGTCGAGGTCAGCAGCACACCATCCCCACTATAAACAGTGTTGGTGCTGCACTGCTTCCCCCTCCCGAGACGCCGGATGGCGGACCAGAATCGCCTCGAAGCTGTACGGAAGTCTTTCTCCATGGCCTCTCCAAACTCCTCCCACGCCCGAGTTTTGGCCTCAGCGACCACCCGAGCCGCATGCCGCTTCGCCCGCCGGTACCCATCAGCTGCTTCTGGAGTCCCACAGGCCAAAAAGACCCCATAGGACTCCTTCTTCAGCTTGACAGCATCCCTCACCGAAGGTGTCCACCAACGGGTTCGGGGGTTGCCACCGCGACAGGCACCAACGACCTTGCGGCCACAGCTCCGATAAGCCGCCTCGGCCATGGAGGCACGGAACATGGTCCACTCAGACTCAATGTCCCCCACCTCCCCCGGAACGTGTTCGAAGTTCTGCCGGAGGTGGGAGTTGAAGCTCCATCTCAAAGGGACTCCGCCAGACGTTCCCAGCAGACCCTCACTACACGTTTGGGCCTGCCAGGTCTGACGGCTTCCTCCCCCACCATCGGAGCCAACTCACCATCAGGTAGTGGTCAGTGGACAGTTCCGCCCCTCTCTTCACCCGAGTGTCCAAGACATACGGCCGCAGATCCGATGAAACGACGACAAAATCGATCATCGAACTGCGGCCTAGGGTGTCCTGGTGCCAAGTGCACGTATGGACACCCGTATGCCTGAACATGGTGTTCGTGATGGACAGACCGTGACGAGCACAGAAGTCCAACAACAGAACACCACTCGAGTTCAGATCAGGGGGGCCGTTCCTCCCAACCACGCCCCTCCAGGTCCCACTGTCATTGCCCACGTGAGCGTTGAAGTCCCCCAGCAGAACAAGGGAGTCCCCAGGAGGGGCACTCTCCAGTACCCCCTCTAAGGACTCCAAGAAGGGTGGGTAATCTGAACTGTTGTTCGGCCCGTAAGCACAGACAACAGTCAGAACCCGTCCCCCCACCCGTAGGCGGAGGGAGGCTACCCTCTCGTTCACCGGGGTAAACCCCAACGTGCAGGCGCCAAGATGGGGGGCAACAAGTCTGCCCACTCCTGCCCGGGGCCTCTCGCCGTGGGCAACTCCAGAGTGGAAGTACGTCCAGCCCCTCTCAAGGAGACTGGTTCCGGAACCAGAGCCATGTGTCGAGGTGAGGCCGACTATTTCTAGCCGAAACCTCTCAGCCTCGCACACTAACTCCGGCTCCTTCCCCACCAGAGAGGTGACGTTCCACGTCCCAAGAGCTTCTGCAGCCGGGGATCAGACCGCCAGGGTCCCCTCCCTCGACCGCCACCCATAACACACAGCACTCGACCCCTTTGGCCCCTCCGACAGGTGGTGAGCCCATTGGAAGGGGAATCCACGTCTCCTCTTCAGGCTGAGCCCGGCCGGGCTCCGTGGTTAAAAGCCCGACCACCAGGCGGTCGCCATCGTGCCCCACCTCCAGGCCTGGCTCCAGAGTGGGACCCCGGTGACCCGCGTCCGGGCGAGGGAACGCCAAATTCAAAGTTTGTGTCCATCATGAAGGGATCTTCAGGCTGCGCTTTGTCTGGTTCCTCACCTAGGACCTGTCTGCCTTGGGTGACCCTACCAGGGGCATAAAGCCCCAGACAGCATAGCTCCCAGGATCATTGGGACACACAAACCCCTCCACCACGATAAGGTGGCAGCCCAAGGAGGATGTCCATGCAATATCGCATGGACATCGGGGGCAGTTCCTCTGGATTGGCAGACCGGGGTGGTGGTCCCCCTATTTAAAAAGGGGGACCGGAGGGTGAGCTCCAATTACAGAGGGGTCACACTCTTAAGCCTCCCTGGTAAGGTCTATTCAGGGGTCCTGGAGAGGAGGGTCCGTTGGATAGTCGAACCTCGGATTCAGGAAGAACAGTGTGGTTTTCGTCCTGGTCGTGGAACACTGGACCAGCTCTACACCCTCAGCAGGGTCCTGGAGGGTTCTGGGAGTTCGCCCAACCAGTCTACATGTGTTTTGTGGACTTGGAGAAGGCGTTCGACCGTGTCCCTCGGGGGGCCTTGTGGGGGGTTCTCCGGGAGTATGGGGTACCGGGCCCTTTGATACGGGCTGTCAGGTCCCTGTATGACCGGTGTCAGAGTCTGGTCCGCATTGCTGGCAGTAAGTCGGGCTCGTTTAAGGTGAGAGTTGGACTCCGCCAAGGCTGCCCTTTGTCACCGATTCTGTTCATTACTTTCATGGACAGAATTTCTAGGTGCAGCCGAGGTGTTGAGGGGATCCGTTTTGGTGGCCTTAGGATCGCATCTCTGCTTTTTGCGGATGATGTGGTCCTGATGGCTTCATCAGATCGTGATCTGCGGCTCTCGCTGAAACGTGCCTTCTCCGGGTCAGGGGGGTCGTCCTTCCTCAAGTGGAGGAGTTTAAGTATCTGGGGATCTTGTTCACGAATGAGGGAAGAAGGGAGCGGGAGATCGACAGGCGGATTGGGGCGGCGTCTGCCGTGAAGCGGCGCTGTACCGGTCCGTCGTGGTGAAGAGAGAGCTGAGTCAAAATGCGAAGCTCTCGATTTACCGGTCGATCTACGTTCCCACCCTCATCTATGGTCATGAGCTTTGGGTCATGACCGAAAGAACGAGATCACGGATACAAGCGGCCGAAATGGGTTTCCTCCGCAGGGTGGCCGGGCTCTCCCTTAGAGATAGGGTGAGGAGCTCGGTCATCCGGGAGGGACTCAAAGTAGAGCCGCTGCTCCTCCACGTCGAGAGGAGCCAGTTGAGGCTCGGGTATCTGGTCAGGATGCCTCCTGGACGCCTCCCTGGTGAGGTGTTCCGGGCACGTCCCACCGGGAGGAGGGGAGACCCAGGACACACTGGAGGGACTATGTCTCTCGGCTGGCCTGGGAACGCCTTGGGGTTCCTGGAGGAGCTGGAAGAAGTGGCTGGGGAGAGGGAAGTCTGGGCCTCCCTTCTGAAGCTGCTGCCCCCGCGACCCGATCCCGGATAAGCGGAAGAAAATGGATGGATGGACGGAATTATGGCAGAAAAATTCCCTCATACCTTTCTTTGCGCATCCTCCAAATCTACAAATCATAGATCTGGTCAGCTGTTAGCTGCTGTCCTGTCCTATTGGGACACACCCAGAGGTACACATCCTGGATTTATCTGGATTCCTGATAACAGGATTTCTGTTTGGAGTTGGCAGATACCTGGCATGTTGACAGATCAGTGACGGATTGGGCCGACTAGCAAACACTCAGACTGACATGCTGACAGAGTTGGAAGTGATTCTTGCTGAGACTCTAAAACTCTCCAGCAGGAAGGAATCGATCCTGGAGAAGGTGGCAGCTGAAGGTGTTCATAATGTTCTGCCTGATCTCAGAGTTGACATTCAGACAGTTTTTCTTTATGTAGAGCTTTATGTAGTGACAGATAATACCTGTCACTCATGTGTTATCTGAATGCTGATGCATCTCTTCCTAGTTCAGAGGTTCTCAATACTTCAACCTCGATTGATGGTTTTGGTTGATCTCAGCAGCAGGTGAGAAACTGAAGCCACCATGACGCTGAGAACTAAATAAAAAAGGACCCAAAGACCAACTGATCATCAGAGCAGGAGCTCACCAACCACCGCGGTTCAGGGAGGCTTATTGATAATCGCACAATAAATATCAATAACCTACTAACGAAACAAACTGAATGTTTTGTTTTTAATGTAATCTCTGCTTGGGTTTAGAGAGCAGGCGGTTGCCACGGCAACGGGTATGTAAAGGACAGAGTAAAACGGTGGTTAGAGCTGATCACCTGTTCAGCCGTTCCTGAACGTCCAATAAGCAACAAATGTGGACTAATGACCTCGTTCGTAACGTCCCAAAACAAGAAGCAAACATGGAAAACCAACATTTAGTTTTATCAGAACAATAATCCAGAGAAACCTCTACAGGATTTAATTTATGTACTACTTATTCTAACGCTTGATACTTTTACCTTTTTGGTTTGTTGTTTGTCTTTCCTTCTAATTCATGTAAAGAACTTTGAAAATGAGCTGTATAGATAAAATTACCTTACCTTAAAGCAATGCATCCACCTTAAAACAATGTATCCACCTTTAACATCACCTGTTTGTGATGGTGTTTAGTGACACCAAGGTATCTGAGGCCCAACAGAACCAGAACCTTCGGGGTGAGGAAGTTAGTATGTCATGTGAAGAATGTGGAGGATCTGGACCGGTACCACGGAAGGCGGGATGGAGATCCAGGTCCTGCAGCTCCGGGGACTGTCCTCCTCCTCTGGTCCTCCACCTTCCTCCTCTGGCCCTCCACCTTCCTCCTCCTCTTCCCTCTCCTTGCAGCAGCAGCTCCTCAGCCAGGCGCTGGCCTCTGTCACGCAGCGGGAAAACTCCTCCATCTTCCCTCCGACTCATCTGCTGATCTTCCTCCTCATGACTCACAAGGAAGAGCAAACTTGCCGCCCCACCCCCCCTTCAGGTCCCATGACCCCCCTTCAGGTCCCATGACACCCCCCCCCCCTCCATCCTGGTCTCTGGGAACAACAGTCTCCATTGAGACTGAGACGCAGGGATCTGCTGCCCCCTGCTGGCTGCTCTGGTCCCAGCAGAGCTCAGCATCTCCTGAAGCCTGAAGTGGACCAGATCTGCACCCGGTTCTGTTCTCAGATGTTCTGACCATCGGACCGACCCAATCCAGACTTTAAATTTAGTGTCTGGTTTGCAGAGTATGAAGTTAATTTTTTCCAATTATTCAATGAAAAAAAATCTAACCTCAGTTAAGTAAAATAAAATTGTAATCAAAACATTTGGAATTGTAATAATTTATTTTCTTCTTTTTAAACAAAAACTTTTTTAAAATTAAATAACTAATGTTTGTCTCGTGAACTTAAAAAGTTATTTACCAAACATAAACTTTTATTCGCTCACATCAGAAATATTTTACCCACGACGTCACGACGTCACGTGAGAATCACAAGCAAAACTTTGAGTCAAACAAAAACTTAGAATAGAAAAAAAACATTTATGGCAAGTGCTAAGTTTGTTTTTCAAAAAAATCACTTCTTGAGACAAAAATGTGATTTAAATGTTTAAAAAAGTTTGTTAATCAAACCTCAGTAGGTTTTTCTCATGGTGACATGAATTAACATTTAAATGTAATTTCTTCTTTCTGCAGTTCCACCTTAAAGTTTGCTGCATCTCTGCTTCCTGATTGGACCGTCTTCATCTCCGCTGCAGCAAACAGGAAGCCGCATTGGGTTTATATTTTTAATTCTGTAAAGACTAAATATGTCCAGCTCTGATTTACATGTGCTGCTAAATTGCTGGTTTGAATGTTTCAAAACTTTCCTATAACAAAACTGACCTGCAGAAAGAAATGACTGATAAAATATCTAACATAGTGTAATAATGGTCTGTATAGAGATGTTCCTTAGTTTGATTGTATATCTCATAATATTGTATCATTGTTGAATCAGTGATTCTTGAGGATAGGGACAAAACAGGTCCAATGGATAAAACACAAAATTTGAATAAAACAAAATATATTTTTTTCAAATATCTGTCTAAACCAACCTGGTCATGTGAGACAACAATGTATATTTTCCAGGTATTTGCTGAATATTTTTTTATTTTAAACATTGTAGTCGGTGGATGATGCCTGTAAAAGCCTTTGTCCAGGAGCAGAACTCAACACATTATCAGTGTTGTATAAAGTAGTGAAATCTCAGAGTCTAGTAAAAGTTTAGGTTCCTCTCAAAATATGACTTTGGTAAAAGTCCAAGACACTGAAATGTTACTTGAGTTAAAGTCTTAAAGTATCTGAATTTTCTTGTACTTAAGTATGGAAATTACTGTAAAAATGGATGTACTCAAGTAATGTAATGAAAAGTATAAGTAAAAAGTAAAACAAGGCAAATGCAGTTTGAATGACATTTTTTATATTTTGGTAAACTTGTCAAATACAGTTAAAGTAATAAACACAACCAAGTGCTGGCAAAATTAAACCTGCTAATAAATAAACCTGCAGCATCATTAAGTTCAGAAAATTAGGTGGTTTTCCTACAGCACAAGTTTAACTTAACCTGCTTTACAACTGAACCAGCTTCTTAGTTCCCCTCCAGGACAGAAAATACTAAGTTTCTCTAAGCCTTAAGTTTCCCTTCAAGTGGTCAGAGCTGAAAATGAGAAAAATAGTCAGTACAGAAAATGTGGCCAACATGAAGAAAAAAAGCCGTTATGATTAATTTCTCTACTTCACAAACTATTCGGACAGAAAAGTGTGGTCGGATGGTTACAAAGAGAGGGAAGGTCGTCCGCACAGAAGGGGTCTCACTCCCAGAAGGAACAATAGCAGACATAGAGCACAGTTACAAGTACCTGGGAATACCACAAACAAATGGCAACCTCGACGAGGTCACAAGGAAAGGAGCCACAGCCAAATACCTCCAACGAATAAGGCAAGTCCTGAGAAGCAGCTCAATGGCAAGAACAAGATCCGTGCAATAAACAGCTATGCCTTACCAGTAATCAGATACCCTGCCGGAATAATTAGCTGGCCAATGGAAGAGATAAAGGCCACGGATGTTAAGACTCGGAAGTTACTAACCATGCATGGAGGGTTCCAACCCAAATCCAGCACCCTGAGACTTTACACAAACCGTAAGGAAGGAGGCAGAGGACTAGTGAGTGTGAGAGCCACTGTCCAGGTTGAAACATCCAAGATTCATAAATACATCAAGGACAAAGCCTCAACGGACGATATGCTCAGGGAATGTCTCAGGCAATGGGGAACACAGGATGAGGGGCTAGAGGTTCCATCATGGGAGAACAAGCCCCTACATGGGATGTACCACCGACAAATAACTGAAGTGGCTGATATCAGGAAATCCTACCAATGGCTGGACAAAGCTGGACTCAAGGACAGCAGAGGCTCATCCTGGCTGCACAGGAACAGGCCCTAAACACCAGAGCAATAGAGGCTCAGATCTACCACACCAGACAAGACCCAAGGTGTAGGTTGTGCAAGGAGGCCCCTGAGACAGTCCAGCACATAACAGCAGGGTGCAAGATGCTGGCAGGGAAAGCGTACATGGAACGACATAACCAGGTGGCGGCATAGTGTACAGGAACATCTGTGCAGAATATGGACTGGAAGCCCCGAGATCGAAGTGGGAAACACCCCCAAAGGTGGTGGAGAATGACGGAGCTAAGATCCTGTGGGATCCAGATCCAGACAGACAAGATGGTGATGGAGAACCAACCGGACATTGTGGTGGTGGATAAAGAACAGAGGAAAGCCGTTGTGGTGGATGTAGCAATACCAAGTGACTACAACATCAGGAAAAAGGAGCATGAGAAACTGGAGAAATACCAGGGCCTCAGGGAGGAACTGGAAAAGAACTGGAAGGTAAAGACCACAGTGGTGCCTGTGGTCATCGGGGCCCTCGGGGCAGAAACCCCCAAACTGGAGCAGTGGCTAAAACAGATCCCAGGAACAACATCAGATATCTCAGTCCAGAAATGTGCAGTACTAGGCACAGCCAAGATACTGCGCAGAACCCTCAAGCTCCCAGGCCTCTGGTAGAGGACCCGAGCTCAGAGGATGAAAGAGACCACCCACAGAGGGTGAGAAGGGAATTTTTTTATACATACATACTGCTAAAAAAAATAAAGGGAACACTCAAATAGCACATCCTTGTTAAATTGTTCTATTTATTTTTTTGAGCAGTGTATGTAGATTCAGTCCAAAATCCGATGTGATTCATCCTGCTGCAGTGAATCCGTTTCTCTTTATTTATAGATTCTCCGTCTTCTTCCTCACATCGTGTCTTTATGAAACTTTCAAAACAAAAACGGAAGATTTGGGATGAATCTTACTAGTGAAACTGTAAACTTTGCTGGTGAGTGTTATAACATAATATAAGTTTTATAATATATGTTACATTGTTTCATTTCTAATATAGGCTCTTGTGTTAGATAATTTAAGTCAATGTTAGAGAATAATTAATTTTTTAAGATTTACGGAATCTCAGTTATCCTTCATATCGGGGCTGAACCCCTATTACACCATGTAGCTAATATGTATTAGCTGGTTTCTCGCCGGTGGAGATAAATAAAGTAAAGTAATATTATAATCACAATATATACACAATAATATCTCCATCTTACTTGTGAAATGTTGTCTGTGGAGCCTCACATCAATAGTTCATCGATCAGAACAACAATATCCCTCAGTGCTGAAACATCTTCTGTTGTTTTGATTGAGCAAAGTAGGAGGGACTACCGCTCCAAGATGGCCGCCGTATTTCCTGCGCCGGAGCAGCCAATGAGAGGTCTGCTCTTATATTATATTATGTCTATCGGTGTTTCCTATTGGTGGTGATGAACAAACCCATTAGGCTACCGACTGTAGCAGCCAATCAGTAGGTGGTGTTGAGGAAAACCAAATTAACTATTAAAAAACAACTAGGCTCGGGCTTTCCTCTGGTCCCAGGCTCTTTCTCGTATCCGAAGCCGGAGCCGCAGCGTGTGGCACAAAACAGAGGCGCACGCTACGTGTTGACGTCACAGGAGCTCAGAGTTTAATCCAATCAGTGGACAGTATAACACAAGACAGAAAAATTAAAGGAAACACAGTCACACATTAGTTACCTGATAGAATAAGACAGATAGAGGAAAAGACGAAGACGTCGAAGACGTCCTCGGAGAAACAGTCAGCCCATGGTGCTAAAAATTGACTATTTCTGCTCATTTTCTTTGTGCAAGAGGTTTTGTACTAGTAGGTGTGTTCTATTCAAATAAGGTGCAACACTTCTCGACCAACCAAAAGCTGTCTCTGACCCCTTTCAAACTCGGAAAATCCCTACAGTTCCTTCAGAGACAAAAACGTGGCTTCTCCTTTTGTTTTAAATAAGTTAGAAGCAGGATGTCTCCGATCCCCCGTTGGGTTATGGCCTTTCACAAATTACTGTGAAACAGCTGGAACTTCCACTGGTGATATCCTGACATAAAAACTAATTTCAAACCTTATACGACAATTCACTCTAGACCAAAAAAGTAAATGTCAATAAGCCAAAATAAGTTTCTAATTCCAAAACTATTATTAGACTATTTTCGATTAAATCAGGTTACATTTTACAACTAGCATATTTTAAATATATTTTCTTAACAGTGGGTCAAAACACGAGCGTTTCTCTCTCTTTCTTTTGTAACGAGTAACTAAACCACACATTGAAAATGTATCGGAGTAAAAGTATGAAATTAAGTTCGGAAATATAGTGAAGTAAAAGTGAAAGTTATCAAAACTTTTCATACTCGAGGAAAGTATGAAGTACTCCAAAATATACTTAAGTAAAGTAGTGAAGTATTTTTACTTCGTTACTATACAACACTGCACATTATAATAGATTAAAACAATTAAAGAAATACTAAAATTATATATTATGACAATTAAGTACAAGTAGTCTGTTGGAAGAAAAACCTTATTTAACTAGAAAAATAGCTGTTCCTGCGAAACAGCCGTGAGAATGCATATTAGCAGAATGTCTGCTGCAGAAATGCAAGAAAAAGTAGAGAGAAGCATAAGAAGTGAAGGAAAGCAGAAGAAATGGAAATAGTTTAAACAGTGGAACAGTAAAAACAAGAAAAAGTAGAGAGAAGCATAAGAACTGAAGGAAAGCAGAAGAAATGAAAATAGTGTAAAAAGTTGAACAGTAAAAATAGCATAAGAAGTGAAGGAAAGCAGGAGAAAAAATGTAGAGAGAAGCATAAGAAGTGAAGGAAAGCAGAAGAAATGGAAATAGTGTGAACAGTAAAAATAATCAAAAAGCATAAATTTAGCATAAGCGGAATTCAGTACAAAACTAGAAAATTCCTGCAGAAATTTTACGGGGCCTGCCAATGTGTGCCCGTCGGATTTTTAATAAACGTTCTGGTGGTAAAAATGAGCAGTAATGCTAAAGAAAGCTGCAGTGTAATCAATAGTCAGAAGCATGTTCACTAAGCTGCACTCGTACCATTTAGTATGTTGCATAAGCTAAAATTAGCCAAAATGCTAATAATAGCATGATTGCTACTAGTAGCATGTGGAGCATCACTATCATGTTGTCTGTCATTACTTACTCCATTCATTATATGAAACATTGGTAATAAGTAAGAAAAGCGTTCTGATGCTCAGCATAGCATCAACGCTAACCTGAGCTAAATAGTCAGAAACCTGTGGAGAGTCAGAAAAATGTTGATTAAGCTCCTATGCTTGCAACTCTCAACATTGCCAAAAAGTTCAAGTATAAAACATAACATTCAAAGGCAAAAACAGGATCAATAAACATTCCAGAGTAACTCAATGAAAACTTCTGGTTAGCATAGTGGCTAGCTGGTTGCTGCTAGCTCTGATTGACTGTTTCCGGCTGAGCGGAGTAATTATGCAGAACAGGGAGGAGACCGATTATTTTTTAGAGATCATCTGTCTCATGTTAGGACAGCGAAAGTTTTAATACTATGTAAAATGTATATTTTTAGTTAGATGCTGCAGCTTTAAAAAGGTTCGGTCAGAGAGTCACTAACGGGTGGAGCAGAAGCGGCTCCGTGTCAGATATTAAATATTACTGCCTGTAGCGGAGCAGCGGTTCAACAGCAGAACCAGCGTCTTACATCGCAGCTCTAAGATTTAAATCATTTTACAGGTTATTAGTTTATCTTTCTGACCGTCATGCTAATCCGGGTGAGTGTTTGTGGCTGCGCCGCTTTGCCTGCTGTCTGATCCTCCGTGTCTTTTTTGCTAAACTCCGTCATTGTTTTTATGTCGTATTAGCTTCGTTGTGTTGATGTATTTTGTCCTGCTTCAGTTTTCCGCCACACACACGCAAACTTCCCCATCACTCAATGCTTTACAGTTCAAGATCGCTTCGGATTGGTTCCTGTGCAGAGAGCAGCTGCGCAGCAGGTTGAGAAATGAAACGCAGCTGATCGACAACGATCGCAGCTCAGCGCTACTTGACACTGTTAATGATTAATGAGATTCAGTCCATGTTCTTCTCACTCACGGTCTGAAATTAAAAAAGTCAAAAAGTGGAACAGAGCTTAAGAAAAAGCATAATTGGCACAAGAGAAAATTTGTGCAAACCCAGAAATGGTTGAAACAATTTAATAGTGAAAAATTAAAAGTGAAACTAAGCTTAAGAAAGTGCATAATTAAAACAATAAGAAATTAGTGCAAACATAGAAATAGTAGAAAAAATTGAATAGTGAAACAGCAATAAGCTTAAACAATTAGTAGAAATATTTGAAGGATTAAAACAGAGAAAAACCAGAAGAAAATAATGTCACAAAAGCAGCAGATCTGCTGTGTTCCGTTGCCATGGTAATTAATTCAGCGCACCTGCTGCGGGCAGAGGGGGAGAGAATTCTCTGATCAAAGCAGCCAGTTTCCCACAGAAAAACCCCTTCAAACAACTTCTTCCCGTTCAGGAACCGTGGCATGTATTTGAACGCCGTTTGCAGCGTCTGAAAGGGCTATTTGTCTTCTCCGATATACCCGAGTTTCATATCTGTAGCTCACTCACAGTATTAACAGTGATGAGAGAAAGATGATGTGGGCTCAGGTCTGACATTTTTCAAAATACATGGAGGAAGATACCTCTGAGCCTCGTTCCGCTTCATCGATCACAAGCTCCTGAACTAAAACCGTAAACCCTAGACAAATTTTGAAAACATTTTACCGGAGCAGGACTTGTTATCTATGTTCTGACCGACATTCATGCAAATCGGGCGATATTTGAGGCCGTGAGAGCGAGTTAGAAATTATTTGGCGGTCAGAAATCCACTCTCTCCCACACTCTAGCGGACAGAGAGCCGCACTCTAACTTTTGGAAACTCGAAAACTTTAGGTCGCTTGGAGACAAGTTGTGGACAAACCGTAATTGATATCGATGTACCGTCTTCACTTTAGATAAGATGACGGGCGTATCTACAAGCTGAAGTTTGAATGGGATTTCTAAGTGAAATTATGATGACACAGTGAATGCTCAAAAATAGTGAATTTTTAGGATCTGGCTCCATTGAACTCCATGTATTTCAATGGAGCAAAAGTTTGCACAAAAGTGCAATTATTTCAAAAAGTGCAATAGTGAAGTTTACCAAAAGTCATAGCATAAATCTCCAGAAGAAGCTGAACGTTTTGATATATGAATTATTACAATTGGTGAAAGATTGTGGAAGTAGTAGGACTTTGAAAAACGTACGGAAGTCGGAATAATAAAGATAAAGAAAAACAGAAGCACTATAAGTGAGAATGCATTGAATGCATTGAATGCATTGAATGCATTGAATGCATTGAATGCAATGCATTGAATGCATTGCATTGAATGCATTGAATGCATTCTCACTGACTATTAAAAACAACTAGGCTCGGGTTTTTCCTCCTTGGTCCCAGTTCTTCCGTGTACCAGAAGCCGGAGCCGCGGCCGCGTGGGGCAAAACAGAGGCTCACGCTACGTGTTGACGTCACAGAAGCTCAGAGTTTAATCCAATCAGTGGACAGTATAACACAAGACAAAAAATTTAAAGAAACACAGTCACACATTAGTCACCTGATAGAATAAGACAGATAGAGAAATAACGGAGACGTCTTCGGAGAAATAGTCAGCCCAAAAGGAGCTAAAAATTGGCTATTTCTGGCTTATTTTCTTTGTGCAAAAGGTTTTATATACAGTAGGTATGTTCTCCTCTATAATATATTTAAATAGGGGGCAACACTTCTCGACCAATCAAAAGCTGTCTCTGACCCTTTTCAAATTCAGAAAATCCCTAGAGTTCCTTCAAAAGACAAAAACGCGGCTTCTCCTTTAGTTTTAAATAAGTTAGAAGCAGGATGTCTCCGATCCCCTGTTGGTTTATGGCTTTTCACAAATTAGTGTGAAACAGCTGGAACTTCCACTACTGATGTCCTGACATAAAAAAAGGCTGATTTGAGACCTTATACGACAATTAACTCTAGACCAAAAGTAAGGTCAATAAGCCAGAATAAGTTTCTAATTCCAAAACTATTATTAGACTATTTCCATCAAATCAGGTTACATTTTACAACTAACATATTTTAACTATATTTTCTTACTGGTATTTAGCTTCCAGCCATCTGGGCAAAGAGAAACAGATTAAGGAATTTCACAGATAGCTGTGAACATTCAGGTTTCCCGTGCCGGTTTGCTAGAGACAGACTCTTTATTTCAATATAAAGTTATCTCCAAGACACTATGTTATTTTGGACAGGCTCTCCGAAATCCGTCCCGATATTAAACTGAAAAACAATATACATCCGCTGAAAATAATAATGTACAATTGCTGTTTTTCTAATCCAATATTCAAGTAAACATTGAACAATCTTAAACAATTCTCTAATACAGAGCACAATATTTTCAACTACATTTATCATCCACAAAATTAATTCTAAACTAAAATATCATCATTTTCAGTCACAACATGCAATAACTAAGAGAAATCTTTTACAAATTAAAAGTTAATGCTTTAATCAGTTTATAACCTCCGTTGAGCTGCCTGAGTTCCTGTTTCCCAGAGAATTTCAAATGTTGGTACCGTCTGGCTCCCTGCATGTTAATTTACGAGCTCCTGCCTTTTGTATTAGAACCACAGGAGTCCTGAGCCAAAAGTTCTCCTGCAGACCTCCTTTGTTTCAATTCTTATCCAAGCATAAGTTTTAAATGTCCCAAAATCACCCAGACAAACCTATTCAAAACTAAGAAATTTGTTCTAAAAATAGTCATTTTTCCTCAACAAGTCATATAAATAATTATAAAGGTATCAATAAATTGAATTAAAAACCATTTTTATATATTTTCCAACTCCATTGAAATTTGTCCCTAGTTTTTGTCAACACCGTCAGAAATTAAAAGAATGTAAAACAATCAGGCATTATTGGGGGCACCAGAACTTCTGAGGACCCCATGACCACTTCCTGTTTCTTCCATTGCTAAGAGGCTAGTTAGCTCTGGTTAGTTTAAGGCTAGTTAGCTCTGGTTAGTTTAAGGCTAGTTAGCTCTGGTTAGCTTATGTTATTCTTTAGTTTTTTCTTCTTTTTATTCCCAAGTTTTTTGTCACAACCATCATATGTCGACACCATAACTGACATTTTACAAAACTTTGATGACATTTTGTGAAATAAAAGCTTAATTTTGGTAAAATGTAAAGATTTCATGCTGATGAGCCACATGGTCACATGCATAGACATAATATAAGGATAGACCATCATGCACCGCTCTCGCATATTGTCACTGACGATATTTAGGGCGGCCATCTTGGAGCGGTCCACCACTCCACTCAGCATTATGTGTTTAGCAGCAAAATGACATATTAGCGCATTTAATCCATCATAACACACTTTTTTGTTACTGGAAACTATATTCAGACATCTATCAAAGGTACATTTATAAATAATTGTATTATTTAAGTATGTTTTTAATACATAGTTCAGCATTTTAAAATATGATTAGTGGCTATAACAATAAAATAGGAATGGAATATTCTGATATCGATGTATGATGAGCAAATTACAAACCACACAGCCGTGGATAATTTATTGTGAATGGCTGTGTGTATAATTTATTATAATAATACATAGTTATACAACTATACAATCACAAATAAATAATGATTAATACTGAATAATAATATTATGATGTATATTATATATATATATATATATATATATATATATATATATATAAAAAATTAATTCCCTTCTCACCCTCTGCGGGTGGTCTCCTCTCTCTCTTTCATCCTCTGACCTCTGACCTCTCCCAGAGGCCTGGAAGCTTGAGGTTCTCCTCCAGTATCTTGGCTGTGCCTAGTACTGCACATTTCTGGACTGAGATGTCTGATGTTGTTCCTGGGCCTGAGGGCCCCGATGACCACAGGCACCACTGTGGTCTTCACCTTCCAGGTCTTTATATATATACCCTACATAAAAAAAAATTCTTAGATTGTAAACAAAGATCAAGACAAATATTTCACTCCACAACTGTCAGTTAACATCTAATTTGTTTTATAAAATTACACTTAAATACAAATTAATTTGCACAAATTTAATTAAAAAAATACATATATACATACATATAAACATGCATCCAATATATATTATTCAGTATCAATCATTATTTATTTGTGCTGTTGACATTATGAATGTTTTTGTGCTCTCATTTGTTATTTTTATCATTATTGGATTACTGTGTGTCACATCACGTGACCTGTCTAATTGAACACACTCGTGTATAATAAAGGTTGTGTCCTTCAAACAAGGGGGAACAACACGAAAGCCAAACGTTTTGAGTCTCATGATGTCACGTTAAACGCTGTGCCGAAAAGTGATTCTGCTGACAATGTGCCATTATTAATTAATCATTATTTATTTGTGTTTGTATAGTTACATAAATATGTATAATAATAAATTATACACACAGCCGTATGTATAATGACTGATTAGCTGGTAAAAAACCTTGTGACCACCATGTGCATAATAAGCTACATAAGACTCACCTACTTATACCTGAAACACCCACATTCCAATCTGAAATTAATTAACTAATTAAGTGAATTACTAAACAAAAAACTTATTCTAAACAACAAATAAAATAAAAATTCTATTGATAAATCAACTATTAAAACAAACAAATGCTAAGAATAAACTAAACAATTTAAATTCTAAGATTTAACAAAACAATGGGAAAAATAGCTCCTACAGGTATATATATGTCCATCTTACTTGTGAAATGTTGTTTCTGGAGCCTCACATCAATAATCCATCGATCTGAACAACAATATCTCTGTTGTTTTGATTGGCAAAGTAGGATCGACTACCGCTCCAAGATGGCCGCCGTATTTCCTGCGCCGGAGCAGCCAATGCGGGGTCTGGTCTGATAATATATCTATGGTCACATGTACCAAGTTTTTCATTTTACTCACTAGTTTGTCACCTTCAGTTCTGTGTCAACTCCGTCAGATGGACTTTTTGTTGTGTTTTGTTTTAAATAATATTTATTTTGTTTCTTGAGAAGCTTTTGTCTGTAAAATGAGTAAAAATATCACTAATAGGGTCATTAAAAATGGTTTTGATGTATTTTTGTCAGATGGTGATGACAACGTTCTGGGTCAGGTTGGTTAAAAATATATACATTTTTTTTAAATGTTGCAACTGGGAGCCTGAACCTCAGCATCTTTACATTTCCAAAACATTATTTGACATATTTATATACATACATTTGAGAAATAACAAAAAAAAATTATGGGAAAATTAAAACCCATTTTGTCCCTATTTTCAAGAATCACTGGATTAAACTCTGAAAGCTGTTTGTTCACATTCTGTCCTGTTAGATGGACCTTTAGTCTCTGATTGGCCCTGAGAACCAGTCCAGACCGGGTTCTTTACTGTGGACCCGGCTGGTCAGATGTGCAGAAATCAATAAATCTGATGATTATTCAGGAACGAACCGAACCGGACCAGACTAGCTGAAACTAAGTGAAGCGTTGGTTCTGGTTCTGAAACGGTCTCTGCGGGTTTCCGTGGTTCTGCTGACATGAATAAAAACGGCACAGCAGTTTATTTATCAGAACTCTTTATTGGGCTGGAACCGGGCCGATCTCAGGTTCAGTCCGCTTTGCTCCTCCTCACAGCTCCGGGCAGCCGGTCCTGCAGTCTGCGGGGCGACGCCGTCAGGTATCACCATGGAAACGGTAACCAGGTGACGGAGGGCGGACTCACCTCAGCAGAACCTTCTCCAGTTTGGACCGAAACAGAACCAGCTGCCGATCGATCTGAGTCTGAAATCACAGAGAACAGAGAACCGGGTCGGTTCTGGTGGAGGAGGAAGAGGAGGAGGAGGAGGAGGGGAGGAGGTGGAGCAGGAGGAGGAGGAGGAAGAGGAGGAAGAAGAGGAGGAGGAGGAAGAGGAGGAAAAAGATGAGGAGAAAGAAGAGGAGGAGGAGGAGGAAGAGGAGGAGAAAGATGAGGAGTAAGAGGAGGAAGAAGAGGAGAAAGATGAGGAGGAAGAAGAGGAGGAAGATGAGGAGGAAGAAGAGGAGGAAGAGGAGGAGG
Source organism: Poecilia picta (assembly GCA_033032245.1). Lineage (NCBI taxonomy): Eukaryota > Metazoa > Chordata > Actinopteri > Cyprinodontiformes > Poeciliidae > Poecilia > Poecilia picta. Next base: position 68,332 of record CM065353.1, read on the forward strand.
AAGAGGAGGAAGATGAGGAGGAAGAGGAGGAAGATGAGGAGGAAGAAGAGGGGAAAGAAGAGGAGGAAAAAGATGAGGAGGAAGATGAGGAGAAGAAGAGGAGGAAAAAGATGAGGAGGAAGATGAGGAGGAAGAAGAGGAGGAGGAGGAAGATGAGGAGGAAGAAGAGGAGGAAGAAGAGGAGGAAGAGGAGGAAGAAGAGGAGGAAGAGGAAGAGGAGGAAGAGAAGAAGGAGGAGAGAGGAAGGGAGGAAGAGGAGGAGGAAGATGAGGAGGAAGAAGAGGAGGAAGAGGAGAGAAGGAAGAGAGGAGAGAAGAAGGAGGAGAGAGAGAGGAGGAAGAGGAAAGGAAGAAGAAGGAGAGAGAGAGGAAAGAGGAGGAAAGGAGAGGAGAAGAAGAGGAGGAGAGAGAAGGAGGAGGAAGAGGAGGAAAGAAGATGAGGAGGAAGATGAGGAGGAAGAGGAAGAGGAGGAGAGAAGAGAGAGAGGAAAGAGGAGGAAGAAGAGGAGGAAGGAGGAGGAAGAGAGGAGGAAGAAGAGGAGGAGGAGGAGGAAGAGGAGGAAGAGGAGGAGGAAGATGAGGAAGGGAGGAAGAGGAGGAAGAGGAAGAGGAGGAGGAAGAGAAGGAGGAGGAAGACGAGGTGAAAAGAAGAGAGGGGAAAGAGGAGATGAGGAGGAAGAGGAGGAGGAAGATGAGGAGGAGAGAGAGAGGAAGGAGGAGGAAGAGAGGAAGAGGAAGGGGGAGAAGAGGAGGAAGAGAGGAGGAGGAAGAGAGGAAAGAGGAGGAGGAAGAGGAGAGAAGAGAGGAGAAGAAGGAGGAGAGGAGAGGAGGAAGAGGAGAAGAGAGGAGAAGATGGAGGAAGAGAGGGAAAGAAGAGGAGGAAAAGATGAGGAGGAAGAGGAGGAAAAGATGAGGAGGAAGAGAGGAGGAAGATGAGGAGGAAGAGGAGGAGGAGAGAGGAGAAGGAAGAGGAAGAGGAGGAAGAGAGAGGAAGAGGAAGAGGAGGAAGAAGAGGAGGAAGACGAGTGAAAGAAGAGGAGGAAAAAGATGAGGAGGAAGAGGAGGAGGAGAGAGGAGAAGAGAGGAGGAAGAGAGAGAGGAAGATGAGGAGGAAGAGGAGGAAGAGGAGGAAGAGAGAGAAGAGGGAGGAAGAGAAGAGGAGGAAGAGAGGAGAGAGAGAAGAGAGGAAGAGAGGAGGAGGAGATGAGGAGGAAGAAGAGGAGGAAGAGAGGAGGAAAGAGATGAGGAGAGAGAGGAAGAGGAGGAAGAGAGAGGAAGAAGAGGAGGAAGAGAGGAGGAAGAGGAGGAAGAAGAGGAGGAAGAAGAGAGGAAGAAGGAGAGGAAGAGGAGGAAAGATGAGGAGGAAGATGAGGAGAAAGAGGAAGAGGAGGAGGAAGAGGAGGAAGAGGAGGAGGAAGAGAGGGAAGAGGGAAGAGGGAAAAGGAGGAGGAGAAGAGAGAAGAAGAGGAGGAAAGAGAGGAGGAAGAGAGGAGGAAGTGAGGAGGAAGAGGAGAGGAAGGAGGAGGAAGAAGAGGAGGAAAGAGGAGAGAGAGGAGGAGAAGAGGAGGAGGAAGAAGAGGAGGAAAAGAGAGGAGGAAGAGGAGGAGGAAGATGAGAGAGAGAGGGAAGAGGAGGAGGAGGAGGAAGATGAGAGGGAAGAGAGGAAGAGGAGAAGAAGAGGAGGAAATGAGAGAGAAGAGGAGGAAAAGATGAGGAGGAAGAGGAGGAGAGAAGAGGAGAGGAAGAGAGGAAGAGAGGAGAAGAGGGAGGAAGATGAGGAGGAAGGAAGAGAGGAGAAGAAGAGGAGGAAAGATGAGGAGGAAGAGGAGGAGGAAGATGAGGAGGAAGAGAGGAGGAGGAGAGAGGAGGAGAAGAAGAGGAGGAGAGAAGAGAGGAGGAGGAAGAGGGAAAAGAGGAGGAAGATGAGAGGAAGAGGAGAGAAGAGGAGGAAGAGAGGAGGAAGAGGAGGAGAAGAGGAGGAAGAGGAGGAGATGAGGAGGAAGAAGAGGAGAAGAAGAGGGAGGAAAAAGATGAGGAGGAGAGGAGAGGAGGGAAGAAGGAGGAGGGAAGAGGAGGAAGAGAGGAGGAGAAGAGGAGGGAAAGAAGAGGAGGAAAAAGATGGGAGGAAAGAGAGGAGGAGGAAGGAAGAGGAGAGAGGAGAGAGGAGGAAGAAGAGGAGGAAGATGGAGGAAAAGATGAGGAGGAAGAGAGGAGGAAGAGAAGGAGGAGGAGAGAGGAGGAAGAGAGAAGGAGGAGGAAGAGGATGAGGAGGAGGGAAGATGAGGAGGAAAAGGAGGAAGAGGGAGGAAGAGAGGGAGGAAGAGGAAGAGAGAGGAAGAAGAGGAAGAAGGAGAAGAGGAGGAGGAGGAAGAGAGGAGGAAGAAGAGGAGGAAAGAGTGAGGAAGAAGAGAGGAGGAAGAGAGGAGGAGAGAGGAGGAAGAGAGGGAGGAAGAGGAGGAGGAAGAGGAAGGAGGAGGAAGAGAGAGGAGGAAGAGAGGGAAGAAGAGGAGGAAAAAGATGAGGAGGAAGAGGAGGAGGAAGATGAGAGGAGAGGAGGAAGGAGGAAGAGGAGGAAAGAGGAAGAGGAAGAAAGAGGAGGAAGAGACGAGGTGAAAGAAGAGGAGGAAAAGATGAGGAGGAAGAAGGAGGAAGAGGAGAGAGAGGAGGAAGAGAGGAGGAGAAGGAGGAGAGAGGAGGAAGAGGAGGAAGATGAGAAGAGGAGGAAGATGAGGAGGAGGAAGAGGAGGAAGAGGAGGAGGAGGAAGATGGAGGAAGAGAGGAGGAGGAGAGGAGGAGGAGGAGAGGGAGGAAGATGAGGAGGAGGAAGTACCTTCTTCTTCTGGTAGATCAGCGGCGCGGTGAAGGAAACGACATCGGCTGCAAATAGAACAATAATCAGATCGGAGGAAAGACCATATTAGGATAACAGGGTGGAGCCAGTGGGGCGACTCAGCGCCTCTAGTGGTGACTGTGGGTATGACAGTAGTAGTTGATCAGGAGACGACCAGAACCAGAACCAGAACCAGAACCAACACTCACCCAGGATCAGAATGGTGACGCCGTTGAACAACGCGCCGACGTACGTCATCAGCCACATGATGACCGCCGTCTGCAACAGAACCAGAACCCAGCTGATACCGGGCCAGCGGACGGTCCGGACCGGTCCTGGACCGGGTCCTGGACCGGGTCCTGACCGGCCCTGGACCGGTCCTGACGGTCTGACGGTCGGACGGGTCTGCCGCTGCCCTTCACGAGTCCCGGTCCTCACCAGCAGCAGCCTCCTGGTCTGGACGCTCAGCCAGTTCAGGCGGTTCCGGCACCGCTCGGCCAGCTGCCGGGCCGACTCCGGGGAGACGGAGATGTCCCGGTCCAGCTGAGACCTGACAGAGGACAGGGGACGGGTCAAAGGTCAGGGAGTCCGGAGGCCGGGCGGTTCCGTCGCCTACCTGAAAGGGTGACCTTCGTGGGACTTCTGGACCGCCTGGATCACGGATTTATAAACCCTGTTGGCAGGAAGCAGAGTCGTCATGACGTCACCGTGACATCATTCCTCGGCTGAACTCCACCCACCTGAAGGTGATGGTGACGCAGAGACAGGCCAGCAACAGGTAGGACACGACGCTGATGACTGACAGCGTCGCCATGGCAACAAGGACCATCAGAGAAGAGATGAACGCCGCCAAGGACTTCCTGGGTTCCCTCCAATAGACGAGCTGCAGGGCTGGCGAGATCCGCAGAACATGAGGCATTATGGGTAGAAACTGGTTCTGATTACATCGGAACCCAGAGATTCGGATCCGGATCTACTGCGGCGGCGTGAGGAGGCAGTTGTCACCCCAGCTGGCCACCATGAATTCAATAAATACTTCTGGCAAATCGGACATTAAGCGCATGAATCTCTTTTTTCCGACAACATTGAACGCAACACAATGTAACCTGACACCTGCTGAGTGGCGGGAAGTGTGAGAGAAGGACAGGGAGCAGCAGCATTGATGGATAAATTACTGGACTGGACATTGCGATGCACCATTACTGTCCATTGGTCAGGAAATACCACACTTATGCAAAGAATCAGAAAAATGGACACAATATTTAGCGGTTAATTCAACCCTATGAATTAGACAACAAGGGCTTCAGATTTAACAGGAGAGGAAAAAGTTTTAACTTAAATAAAACATTGAACAAGTGAGCAGTAGGTCAGTTATGCTAGGCTAACTGTTAGCCTTCTATTGACTTTGATAACCGTAACATGAGCTGCGCAGTTTGGTGTGTTTTGGTTCCATTGGCACTAAAACAGGTCAACCTGCCACCAAGTCATCAGAAGAGTTTAAATCAGCTAATCAACCACCACTGTGCTCAGGAGAAACTTATTAATAATCACAATATGGACATTAAGCCTGACAGCATCAGGTAACAGACTGAATGTTCTGTTTTGGTGTTTTTGATACTTTGTGTGGGAAATGTTTGATTTTTGGTGTTGATTCCCCTGATCGGTGATCTGCTTGTTGAGCTGTTGTCTGTCAGTTGCCATGGCAACGGGTCCGCGTAACGTCGACACACAGAGCGAGAAAAGGCGGAATAGAAGTTCCATCCATCCATCATCCATCCATCCATCTTATCCAGGTCGTGGGGTCAGCAGCCTCAGGAGGCCCAGACTTTCCCTCTCCAGCCTCTTCCAGCTCCTCCAGGAACCCAAAGCGTCCCCAGCAGAGAGACATCATCCCTCCAGGTGTCCATCAGAGACATCGTCCCTCCAGGTGTCCTGGTCTCCCCTCCTCCCAGTGGGACCTGAACTCCTCACCATGGAGGCTCCATCCTGACCAGATGTCCAACTGTCTCCTCCAGATGTGGAGGAGCAGCAGCTCCACTCTGAGTCCCTCCCTGATGACTGAGCTTCTCTCTCTAAGGGTCCAGCCACCCTGAGGAGGAAACACATTTGGGCCACTTGGATCCTGATCTGGTTCTTTATTCATGACCCAAAGACCATAGATGAGGGTGGGAACGTAGATCGACCGGTAAATCGAGAGCTTCGCTTTTTGACTCAGCTTCTCTTCACCACGATGGACCGGTGCAGCGCCGTTTCACGGCAGACGCCGCCCCAATCCGCCTGTCCATCTCCCATCTCTCTGATCTGCAGCATCTTACTCCAGCAAGAATGCAGATCATGATCTGATGAAGCCAACAGGACCAGATCATCTGCAAAAAGCAGAGATGAATCCTAAGGCCACCAAAACAGATCAACACCTCGGCTAGTCTAGAGATTCTGTCCATGAAAGTAATGAACAGAATCGGTGACAAAGGGCAGCAGCCTTGGCGGAGTCCAACTCTCACCGGAAACGAGCCCGACTTACTGCCGGCAATGTGGACCAGACTCTGACACCGGTCATTACAGGGACCTGACAGCCCGTATCAAAGGGCCCGGTACCCCAGACTCCCGGAGAACCACCACAAGGCCCCCGAGGGACACGGTCGAACGCCTTCTCCAAGTCCACAAAACACATGTAGACTGGTTGGGCGAACTCCCAGAACCCTCCAGGACCTGCTGAGGGTGTAGAGCTGGTCCAGTGTTCCAGAACCAGAACCACACTGCTCTTCCTGAATCCGAGGTTCGACTATCCGACGGACCCTCCTCTCCAGGACCCCTGAATAGACCTTTCCAGGGAGGCTTAAGAGTGTGACCCCTCTGTAATTGGACCTCACCCTCCGGTCCCACTTTTTAAACAGGGACCACAAACAGTGGGTCCACCAACCCGGTCTGCCAATCCAGAGGAACTGCCCCCGATGTCCATGCGATATTGTAGAGTCACAACCCTACAACATCCAGAGCCTTAAGGAACTCCGGGCGGATCTCATCCATCCCCGGGCCCTGAGGCCACCGAGGAGCTTCTTGACCACCTCAGTGACCTCGTCCCCAGAGATTGGAGAGCCCGACCCAGAGTCCACAGGCTCAGCTTCTTCAACAGAAGGCATGTTGGTGGGATTGAGGAGGTCTTCGAAGTATTCCGCCTACCGACCCACAACGTCCCCAGTCGAGGTCAGCAGCCACCATCCCCACTATAAACAGTGTTGGTGCTGCGCTGCTTCCCTCTCCTGAGACGCCGGATGGTGGACCAGAATCGCCTCGAAGCCGTACGGACGTCTTTCTCCATGGCCTCTCCAAACTCCTCCCACGCCCGAGTTTTTGCCTCAGCGACCCGAGAGTCGCTTCGCTCGCCGGTACCATCAGCTGCTTCTGGAGTCCCACAGGAAAAAAAGGCCCCTATGACCTTCAGCTGGACAGCTTCCCTCACCGAAGGTGTCCACCAACGGGTTCGGGGGTTGCCGCCGCGACAGGCACCAACGACCTTTGGCCACAGCTCTGATAAGCTGCTCGGCCATGGAGGCACGGAACATGGTCCACTCAGACTCAATGTCCCCCACCTCCCCCGGAACGTGTTCGAAGTTCTGCCAGAGATGGGAGTTGAAGCTCCGTCTCACAGACTCCGCCAGCCGTTCCCAGCAGACCCTCACTACACGTTTGGGTTGCCAGGTCTGACCGGCTTCCTCCCCCACCACCGGAGCCAACTCACCACCAGGTAGTGGTCAGTGGACAGCTCCGCCCCTCTCTTCACCCGAGGTGTCCAAGACATACGGCCGCAGATCCGATGAAACGACGACAAAATCGATCATCGAACTGCGGCCTAGGGTGTCCTGGTGCCAAGTGGACATATGGACACCTTTGCTTGAAGGTGTCAGTATGGACAGGACCTGACAGACGATGAATCCGACACAAACACGAATCGTAATGCGGTGGGGCCGGTTCCATGCCAACCAGGCACCTAGGTCTTTGCAACTGGGCGTGATGGAACAGGGACCGTGAGGCATCCAGTCCCACTCAAGGACTCAGAAGGGGTTAATCTGTGTTGGTGGCCGTAGCCTCCTCAAACCCGCCCCACTAGGCGGAGGAGGCGACTTCACCGGGGTGAATGCGTTAGGCGCCAAGTGGGGGCAACACGTACGTGGGCGCTCCGCCAGGAGGGGCAACTCTCAGAGTGAAGTACTCCAGTTCAGGGGGAGGTTCTGAACGTGATGTCGGTGAGGCCAGAATGTAGCACAGTCGTTCCTCCCACAGAGACGTGACTCCAGAGTTCTGGCGAGGATAGACCGGGGAGGCCCTCCTCGGCCCCGCGTACCACAGCACTCGAACCGGCCCCTCACAGGGCAAGACGTTGGCAGGGTGAAGATGTAGCACTTACCATTGATTTTTCTTATGCTTAAATTATCATATCTAGTGTTCTGTTACTTAGAGTCGGTTTAGATTAGGTTAGGTTGAACTTAAAATTGGGGGTTAACTTGAAGTATTTACTTTTTTTGTTTTCATTTTCTTCTAAATTTAGAGACAGGGGAAGTGAAGGACAAGGGCAGGCGTCTGGGTTTGGGGCCGATGGTTTTTAAGAGTGGTAGCATGAGAACAGAGGATAGCTTGATCTCTGTAATTGTTCGGTGAAAGAGGGAAATAAATCACCAAGAACAATCAATAAGTTTGGACATTGAACCTTGTTTTGCCTGTCGAGAAACTTGACCCCAGTGCCTCAGTAGTGGAACTTTTATCGGATGTTTGGCTTGGCAAACAGTCAGAAGTGGTTCTGTCTAGTTTGGCTCTTCACCTGTTTATCAGCTTTATTGTACCTTTATTATGTCTCACTGCAGCTGCTGCAATTCCTAAAAACAAGCGACAAAAACTGAGCTAATCCCCTGTGTTCTCAAAATATGGTTATATTTATAACAGCCGTCAAACTGCGACTCCTACAACATATTTAAAATAAAACGATTGACCAATATATGGGAAATTTGATCCTTCTTGCATCTTGACAGAACTAACAGAAACTAAACTGTTTACAGATTTATATCATGGAGAATTTATCAAACATCAGTTTTCTCTTTATTTTAAGTCGTATTGTCCTTCATTGGGATAAAATGTTTTATGGACACAATGAATCACATAGTGACCAATAGGTGCTGTCCAGTCCAGTAATACATATCAATTAGCAGGAGAATGAAAAACATAAAAATATTTAACTATATGAAGAAATTACATTTAATCCTCGGTGCTACATGAAGCTCATTTTGAAACAATGCAAGTTAAAAACAATATTTTGGAGATATATATATAAAACAGTCCCTGCCACCCCATAAATATTGTTCTGGACATGTGGTCCAACTGACCTCCAGAACACAAGATCTACCAGAACCTCCAGGACCCGGTGGGTCGGGAACAACCTGCCTCTGTTCTCAGCGCTGATCCGATCAAGTGACCGACGCCACGCAGCAGATTAGCAGGTCCAGGTCCAGTTGGAGGTTCTGTTGCAGGCTGAGGTTCTGCAGAGTTCTACTCTGGATTTGGCTCAGTTTAAGGTTCTGTACTGGTTTAACTGGACTAGTGACAGCCAATCAGCTCACTGAAAACAACTAGTCTCCATGGCAACCATGCAGCACAGGTGCTCAGGTGTGTCTTACCTGCCTGAAAGAGCTCCATGGGTGAGGAAGAGGAGTGGTTGGGTGAAGAAGAGTCCTCCATCTTCTTCTGCAGTTTCTCAGACTCCAAGGACACTAACAGCTCAGGGGGCGGGGCTTCAGGCCCAGGACTCAGTCTGATTGGTGGGAGGGGGCGGGGCTTCAGGCCCAGGACTCAGTCTGATTGGTGGGAGGGGGCGGGGCTTCAAGCTCAGGACTCAGTCTGATTGGTGGACTGAACACTCACACACGTTTGAATGATAAAACTTTATTAACAGATCATTGCAGGAAGTAAACAGCTGAGGAACCAAAGCAGGTTGATCAGAAACCAATAGTCACTAATTAATCAATAATCACAGAGCTGCTACACAACAGAGTGAGTTCGTACAAAACATCAGAGCAAACAGGAAGTCAGTTGTCAGCAGGAGTCCTGGAGGCCGAGCGACTGGAAAGAGAGAGAGAAACCGTTAAGGCCGTCATAGGTTACACAGGGTTACAAAAATGTTTTAAATTGTTTATCTTTTGACAACTGATTTATTACAAACGTCCACTACTGAATCCAAAAATAACATCCATTTCTATCAATCAGGTCACATTTTTATACCAAGTTAATTTTTAAGTCCGAGTTTTTCGTCTAAACGTGTTACATTTTTTTACATTATCTGTTGATTTTTAGCAATATTTCTCATCTAAATTAGATTTTTTAGATATAAATTGTTTTCTAACACAATTTATTGATGAAATGTTACAAACATTGGTTACTGTAAATGTAGAAGTCCACATTGATTAATTAATTAATGTAATGGACATGTGAAGTGCTTGTTACCGTCATATTGCTCCAAATTTAGGGCTTGACCTTCCGTTTTGTGGAAACCCGAGATGCTCAGCGACAGAGATGTGTCTCTTCAGAGTCCAACAGTAATCAGCCATCATGGCTGCATCCCAGCGTCCCTGATATCTGTCCTGATGAAATCTCTCACCCTGTTCGTCGCTCATTGATCCCAGATTCTCCGAAAACTGATCCACATGTGAGAATAAGTAAAGCATTTTGATGCTCATGTTGCATCAGAGGTTTCTGAAAACAGTCAGCATGTTGGTGACAAGTTCTGCGTAGTTGCTGGCCTTGGTATTGCCAAGAAAGTTCTTCACGACCAAAACGAAAGCCTTCCACGCCTCCAGTTCCATTCCATTCATTGATTTTTCAAAATCTGAGTCTCTGATAAGCTGACGGATTTGAGGGCCGTCAAAGACGCCAGCTCTCAACTTCTCTATGGTCAATCCTGGAAAAGCCTGACACAAGTAAGTGAAGCAGCACCATCCTTGTCCAGGGCTTTGGTGAACTGTTGGATCAAGCCGACTTCACAGCTTCATGCTTCTCCTTTAGTGTAGTCGAGTGACTGAGGGGTACAGAGGCAAACGGGTGGCCGTTGTGCAGCAGGTCAGCGATGGCTTGGAGCCGTCAATAAACAGCCTCCGATCTTTGGGTTCGTATTGTGGCACTGCAAGCGTAGAAGCTCCACATCTGTACAGTACAACAAGTCCTTCTCTTCAGAGAAATCTGAGGTTCTCTTGATGCCTGTTGCTATAGAAGGTGAGGAGGTTCTTTTCCTTCAATCCGGATGCCAACAGTTCGGCTAAGGATTTTGACAAGCCGAGATCGTGAACTACATCGTTCAGCTCATTTTGGGAAAAAGGATGTGGAGCATCACTGTCAAAAAACACTTTTTCTTCGTCTCAACTTTTTCATTAACTTGTAGTCTGAATAAGTAATTTCATTTCTAGAACGTGAAATAAATACAATTGAAAAGAAATAAAAACTGCATGTAAACAGAATCGTAAAAAAATCAAGATTTGCCTATGGCTCAATATGTTGACCTGATGGAGCAAAACTAATGTGATTTTTGGATTCAGCTAATCAAAATACTACTAAGTCAGCTGAAAAGACTTATTGATTATAGGTTCTGGATCTAGTGCTCTGCCTGAACCCAGCTGGTTAAGGAAGGGTTCCCACCGACTTAACCCTTTGTTAGACCAGAGACAGGTGCTTCTGACCTTTGACCCTTGCTTTGCATAGCTTGGACTGAATACCAAGCTATGAAAAAGGACTAAAGAAGCAGCTGCTGAGGCTGACCTCCATGACCCCCATGACCTCCATGACCCCCAATGACCACAGACATGTATGCAGATGCCTCATTGGACGCCGACTCCTACAACAATTGATTGGAGCTCCATAAATGTAGGGATTTTATTGTCTATACAATAAAATCTCTAAATATTTTCTTCATATCTTGAATTGCCAAATGCTCGTTGAATTTTGAAATCATGTAAATATGTTTATAAATGCTTCCCTGTAAAGTTGTGCGCGTGTTTGGAGAGAGACAATCGGTGCATGAACTACAAATAGAACAGGGCAGCAGAAACGCCCCATCCAATATGGCGGACGCTGTGACGTATTGCACGGGCCGACCCGCACCATGAGGCATCTATGACCTACGACCTCTATGACCCATGACCTATGACTCCCCGCTGGTCTCACCTTCTGGCTCGAGATCCGGAATGCGACCGGCCCATGGATCCGGACCTGCAGAGACAGAACCGTCGGTCAAGGTGAGCTCCGCACTGAGCGTGCTCAGAACAGCCACACCCACCTGCTGCGGCACTTTGACACCGACCGGGACCGGGACCTCCCAGGAGAACCGGACCGCAGCCTTCTGGGTGAACCGGACCTGGATCTTCTGGGTGAGCTGGACCTGGATCGCCGAGGAGAGGACCTGGATCTGATGACATCACAGGGTCAGAGTCCGGCGCCGTGGTCCGGGACCGGCGGGTCGACAGGACTCACCTCCCCCCTCGACTCCGGCTGCGACTCCGGCTCCGGGAATACCGCCTCCCCCGGGACCGGGACCTGGACCTGGACCTGGACCGGGACCGGGACCTAAAGCGGACCGCACCATGAGACCAGAGCGGCCAGGCGGCGCGACCTCAGGCGGCGCAGCCTACCTGCTGCGGTTGCCGCGGCGGCCGTAGCGGTGGCAGTCATAGGCGTAGTGACCTTTCTGGCCGCACTCGTAGCACTTGTCGTCGGGGTCAAAGGGTCGCCGTGGCGGCGGCCTCTCGTAGCGGGAACGCCGCGGCATCCCATTGGACGGCTCCACCCGGACCCGGCTGCCGCAGATCACCCTGCAACACGCCGACAGCCGTCAGCCGTCAGTCCGGCGCCGCGCCCGGCTCACCTGCGCTCCGGCCGGTACCCACTTCCCGTCCAGCCCGCGGACGGCGTCCTCGGCGTCCCTCGAATCCTCGAACTCCACGAAGGCGAAGCCCGGCGGGTTCCTGGCGATCCAGACGGTTCTGAGAGGTCCGTAGTACCCGAAGGCCCGCTCCAGCTCGGCCTTCCCGGCGCCGGTCCCCAGGTTCCCCACGTAAACCTTGGACTCTGCAGACAGGAAGCAGCATCAGAGGGCGGAGCCAACAGCTCCAACAGCCAATCAGAGAACAGGAACATCCTGTTAATTTCTAAAGGAACAGGATGGCCAGAGCCATCAGAACCATCAGAACCACCAACAGAACCATCGGAATCACCATCATAACCACCAACAGAACCATCATCAGAACCGCCATCAGAACCACCAGAACACTATCAGAACCATCAGAACCACCAACAGAACCATCATCAGAACCGCCATCAGAACCACCAGAACCATCAGAACATCAGAACCACCAACAGAACCATCAGAACCGCCATCAGAACCACCAACAGAACCATCAGAATCACCATCATAACCACCAACAGAACCATCATCAGAACCGCCATCAGAACCACCAGAACCACTATCAGAACCATCAGAACCACCAACAGAACCATCAGAACCGCCATCAGAACCACCAACAGAACCATCAGAATCACCATCATAACACCAACAGAACCATCATCAGAACCGCCATCAGAACCACTATCAGAACCATCAGAACCACCAACAGAACCATCAGAACCGCCATCAGAACCACCAACAGAACCATCAGAACGGCCATCAGAACCACCAACAGAACCATCAGAACCGCCATCAGAACCACCAACAGAACCATCAGAACCGCCATCAGAACCACCAACAGAACCATCAGAACGGCCATCAGAACCACCAACAGAACCATCAGAACCGCCATCAGAACCATCAGAACCATCATCAGAACCGCCATCAGAACCGCAGTGTGCTATATGCCATCATAATTTGCACTGACGTCATCCGCTCCGTTAAATAAAGGTCAGTTCCGGTTCGCGGGCTCAGCTGCTCTCGGCTTGTTGCTGTAATTTCCGGTGCGCCACCAGGGGGCAGCATCCGCTCACCTGTTGGCTACTTGCTGAACCAGACTCGGTATATTTCCCGCTAATTTAACAACTTCCGCCTGTTAATCAAAGCCATTGATCTTCGCCTGTGACCACATGAAACAAACACCAGCACAACACCTGAGGACACGTGCAGCAGGTACAACAGTGACGTCACAGACCAATGTTAGCCGTTAGCCCTACTTATAGCTTGCTAGCTGCGAAAATTCTCCGAAACTATGCAGTGAGAGTACCGGACGGTTCTACGGACCGGTACCGATTAAGAAGGAAGTACAGCGGGTTACCTCCTCCGTAGCGCCCGAAGCGGGACATTCTGACACCGGACGGTTCTGATCGGTCCGCGATCAGGTTAGCGCTGCTGCTAACTGCTCACGGATCCAGCGCCGGAAACAAAGGAGGCCTTTTCCGGTTGGATTTCAGCGTAAAAGTTTGGTTAGATTGAGCTTTTAATAATTAGATATAAATGATATGTGATCACATGACCTCACACATATATAAATAACTATTTTGATTTGAACGGTTTGTTGTTCAGCGCTGTGGCTCTTATTAAAGGTTCTGTTCTGATTTCATCCTCTCTGCTCGGGTCCAGCATCTGTTAACTGACAGCATTCAGAGTTTGGCCTCAGTAAACTCAGGACCGGCAGAACCTGCAGTCTGGTACCACAGGGTTCTGGTAGGAACATCTGGACCGGTCAGATCTCTGATGGAGCTGAGCATTATGGCCTCTACATGTGACAAGTAGAATCTGAGATTATAATATGGATCAACAGGGAGCCAATGAAGGGAAGCTTCATCAGGAGATGCTGCAGCGTTTGGACCAGCATCACGCTGGTCCAAACGCTGCAGCATCTCCAGTATTTCCATCAGAACCGTCATCAGAACCTCCTGACCTGCTCTGATGGAGCTGCGCCATGAAGTCGCCCTTTCTTCCCCTCTGGGACTTGAGCTCAGAGTTCAGGGATTATTTGGGCTTTAGCTGGTTCCGTTTGCAAAAACAAGCCTTGTTGCCATGGTTACATACAAGTTTGGTAGGGGAAGGTGTTTGAATGAGAATCTCAAACACTGAGGAGGTTCACATCCAACATGGCCGACTGGTCACTGTTTGGCTTCCTGCTGCTAAAAAGATCAACTGATTATTTTAAAGGTTCAGTAAAAATATTTCTGCTGGAGATTAAATGTGATCATTGTGACTTATTGACAACAGAAAACTAATAAAATCATTCAGCCAGATAGGAAGTTACTGAGTTCAGCCAATTTATACAATTCAGTTTATAAAGATGGAAAAGCCTAGTAGAAAAGACTATTCTAAATTTTAACATACTTTAGTATACTTTGATTTATGTACTATTTTGGAACAACTTTTTTGTGCTTAGTATATTTCAATAGTATTTAAATAGTATTAAATTACAATTTTAAGTATAGTTAGTATACTTTAAGTATACTTTTTATGCACTATTTATGTATTTTGAGTGTACTAATTTTGTCAAAAGTATATTAAAAATATACTTTTAAAATACTTTAAATATATTTTAATATACTACTAATATATTAGTAACGTATTTAAATGACACTTTATTATTTTTATTTTCAGTTGTTAAGATGCAAGTTTAACTTCATTTGTACATTATAGAGAAAACTTCCCACCTGGACAAACGTCTCTTCTTCTTCTTCTTCTTCTTCTTCTTCTTCTTCTTCTTAACCCGGGAAATCAAACCTCGCTGTTTCCGGTCCCGGCCTGCAGGGGGCAGCAGCGGCCAAAGCGGAACCCTTGTGTTGGTCGTGTTTCCGTCGGACCGGTGTTCAGCTGACAGAGGACCGTGATGCAGTGCGGCTGGCTCCACTCGGGCCCGCCGCTGTGGCTCCGCTGCGTCCACCGACAGGTGCGCGTCACGGCGGGGCCGCGGCGGGAGGCGCACCGCGGCTGGCTGCTCACCGTGGACCCGGTGTCCCACAGGTGAGACACGTCAGCGCTTCCGGGCGGGGGGTCCTTCCGGCCCACGTAACGGGTTCTGGTTCTGTCTCCAGTGTGGCTCTGGTGAGCTTCGGGGAGGCCGGCGCGTCGGTCCGGGTGGTTCTGGGTCACGCCGTGGAACATGTGGAGGTTCTGCAGGAACCGGAACCGGACCCGGACACCGAGGAGCGGCTCCGCTCCCTCCTCCCGCCTCCGGACTCCGGTGGCCCGGATCCGGACGAGCGACGCCGAATCAGGTCTGGAGTCCGCCGCTGGCTCCAGCAGAACCGGGTTCCGGTGGAGGAGGATGGGAACGAGCTTCGGGTCGCCCGTGTTCTGACCATCCGGTCCCCATATCGGCCCGCCGACTGCAGCAGCGCCAACCAGATCATCCTGGACCGGGTCCAGAGACTGCTTCGGGTCCAGCCCGACCCGGTTCCACCTGGACCCAGTGACGGATTATAACGGGCACGGAGAGAATCCGGAGCGGCTCTGGTTCAGTCTGGATCCAGTTCCTGTTTACCTGGCTTTAGATGGGCCGTTTCTGGACCACAGTCTGGATCTATCAGAACAGAACCAGGTGGAACCGGGTCAGCATTGCTCTGTAAATCTGAGGGCGGAAGCCACGCCCCTTCCTGCTGGTCTCCTCCAATCAGGAGTCAGTTCAGTTCGAATCCTTTCAAACCAAACTGACTTTCCGGTACCGTTGTGTTTCTCTGGACCTGTAAAGTTCTCCAGAACCGGGCCCCGGACAGTTCGGTCCCGATTGATCAAATAAATTAGATTCTACCATTAATCAGTTTGTCTCATTTCCTCTCCTTACAGCGCCCCCAGTGGCCGCACCAGCAAACAGGAAGGGGCGGGGCGGGGCGGACCTTATTTGGAAATGGGACCATGGCACTCCGGAAGTGAAGGGGGCGCTATTTCCTATATTATTCCCGTTTAAATGTTCTTTTTAAATCTGTGATATTTTCATCTTTAGGAAGGATTTTCACTCTCAGCATGTATTTCAGCGTCTCTCTTAGTTACTTCACAGCTTTTAACAAATTCTGTTTTCTGTGTAGGCAGATTTAGAACAGAAATCAATGGAAATGGTTCAAAACTGAGCTGCGCTGAAGTAAATGAAAGAGACGCTGAAATACATGCAGAGAGTGAAAATCCTTCCTAAAGATGAAAATATCACAGATTTAAACGGTAAACCGCTGATAATATAGGAAATAGCGCCCCCTTCACTTCCGGAGTGCCATGGTCCCATTTCCAAATACGTGGTCAGTGGTCCGTCCCGCCTCTTCCTGTTTGCTGCAGGAGGTCCTTCTCCTTTGTTCCTGCCAGCCAGGCGCTGTTCAACATCCAAACTAGGGCTGCCACCCGACCCGTAAAATACGGAACTCGTATTGAACCGTATTTCTATAAATGTCCATAGACTCGCCTGTCACACACATAAACACTAATTGTAACAATAACCACCAAAATAAAACATTACGGGCAGCTAAATGTGGTGGCGTGAGCTGAAGGACCCCTGAACTGAGGCTGTTGCCTAGAGACGGACACTACCAGCCGCGGTGAGCTGATATCAACCGGGTCTTTAAAACGTCCTTGACCCGATTCTTCACCGTCCAGAACCAAAACCTCTAAAGATACAGAGAAGGAAGATTCACATCCCAGGCTGAACATGTTGGTGACAATAAATGAAGACATTTTAAAATGTGTGATACCAGACAGAATGGATCTGGAGCGGAACCGCAGACCCGGTAGAACCTACAGAACCAGACATCAGCATCTCTTCATCCCTCAATCATCTCCTGATACGGAAGAACATTTATGATGAATCACGTTTCTTATTGGGCTTTTAGTCGATACTGGTTTGATTATTAGATAATCGATTATCGTATCAACAAAATGACACTAATGGTCATTTAAAGAACCAATCACAGGAACAGGTGACCAGTCAGGGGGCGGGGCTCAGCAGACAGGTGACCTAAACCAGGTGACTCAGTACTTGAGCCGTTTCCCAAGTACATTTTACATAAGTAAAGGTGTTTACAAAGAGCTGCTCTGATTGGAGGACAGTTTTGGAGAAGTCCATGTGTGAATGGTTGCTCCCTGGATCACTGTTGTGTTGTAAAGGTTTGCTTGGCTCTAGCTGCCTCTATTTGTAGTAGTTTGACAGGAAAGTGGGTGATGAGACCTGCTGCCATGATGACCAAGGCCTCAACATGTGGTTGTGCTTTGCCACCACAGCGCCCCCTGTGGACCACCTTTTAGAAACAAAGACCACTGCCATAGATATCGCCTAGATATCCAGCCATGGACGTAGGGCGACACCCTAACCCAACATCCAACCACGTCCTTCGTCTCATTTAGAACTAGAGTCAGACTGAGCATGCTCAGTGGGACCATGCAGGTAAACAGAGGAGTCAGAGGCAGAAACATTTATTCCCTTTGTTTACAACAACAACAAACAAAACAAACATCACGTCACCAGAACCAGCATCAGTACCTCAGGTTCTGGACCGGTACCTGCAGCTCCCACAGCCACTTAAGCCTCAGGTCCAATCAGTTCTCATCCATGGTTCTGGTTCTGATCCGTGAAATGACCACGAACAGGAAAGAGACCAGTTTCAGCTTGGTTCTGACGGGTCAGAACCTTCTCATGGGCCGACTGCTCATCCAATCAGCTATAGTGTTTCCAGCTCCGCCTCTTTCACAAGCTGTCCAACCGCAGAGCAGGGGGCGTGTCCAGCAGGGGGCCGCGCTGCTCAGAGTCTCCCTCTTGTACGTCTTGGGGCGCCGTTTGGGGACGCTGTGGCGCAGGCAGGAGCGGGGGGCCATTCTAGAGGCGGGGAGGGGAAGGGCGTCTCTCCTTCCTGTGGGGGGAGGGGGGGCCTGAGCGGCGGCGTGAGGAAGACAAGGGTGGGGGGGCGGAGTTCAGAGAGGAGGAGGAGGAGGAGGAAGGGAAGAAGGCCTGGGACAAGACTTCGCAGCGAGAGCGCCCTGTGGGGAGGGAGGAGGTGCAGGGGGGAACTCAGAGGCTCCGGGGGGGCAGCAAGGGAGGGCTGTCTGGGGGAGACGAGGACAGCGACGAGTAACGAGGGGGGAGGAGCTTACAGGTGGGCTGGCGAGGAGGCACAGCGGGGGGCTGTCCAACGCTGACTGGATCTGTAGAGGGGCGGAGTCAAGGGGAAAGGGGAGGGGCAGGAAGAGAGGGGCAGAAACAGGATGTTTACCAGTTGCTTTGCGGTGCCGTGTGGCTGTGCTGACTGGTTGTGTTGCTGGTTGCTGACTGGTTACTGACTGGTTGCGTTGCCGGTACCTTGGACGGGGAGGACTCAGAAGGAGCCGATTCGGGTCGTCTGCGCGGCGGGACCGGAGGCGGGACGGCAGCGTCCTCTGATGTCCGACTGAAGCTCACCATCGAAGAGACGGAGGACGACCCTGAGACGAGACGGGTCAGAACCGGTTAAACATCCAGAAATCTGGCGGACCCGGAGGAACACAGACCCGATGAAGGAATGATTTAAAGGAAACCCGACTACAGTCTGGTTCCGTAACCAGCAGGTAGACTGGTTTTGGACTGGTTCTGTCCGGTAAACCGGTTCTAATCCATGACTGGACTGGAACCTGGAGAACCGGGTTTCTGTCCCAATGTACTCATTATGGAACCTGAAGGCCAGTAGTTGTGTTTCCTTCCAACAGTCAGTGGGTGAGCTGATGGTTTCCATGGAGACAGACAGGTGTGGACCAGGTGAGACAGGTCAGTGCTGGGTGGGTCCATGACGCATCCTCAGCAGAACCAAAGACATTCTGATGGTTGAACCAGAACTCGGATTCAAACCGTCCCGTGTAGTTTCATTCGGCTCAGGGCCAAATATATTCATACGCCCTACAGCAGGGGAGCCCAAACGTTCTGAGACCAAAGGACGAGGACATTGGTCCAATTGAGACCGAAGGACGAGGACATTGGTCCAATTGAGACCGAAGGACGAGGACATTAGTCCAATTGAGACCAAAGGACGAGGACATTAGTCCAATTGAGACCAAAGGACGAGGACATTGGTCCAAGTTTGTCTTTATTAACGTTCAGAAACTACAGCAGGTCCTAAGAGCCACAGCAAAGGTAAACGAAGGTAAAATAACCTGAACAGACCATCAACTAAAACCTCTCCTACCTTTAAACTCTGTTGTTGAAGCACTGCCATTGCCATGGCAATGGCCAGCGCCACGCAGGCCGAACAGAGATTACGTTAAAAACATTCAGTCGATACGATATCAGGTTTCCAGGCGTGACATTTATTTCTGATATTTAATTAGCCTCCCATGAACACAGAGTGGTTGAGTAGCTCATTTAAAGTCCTGCTCTGATCTCAGTCGGTCTGATACTTTTTACCGTTAATGGAACCGAAACGCACTGAAACAATAATTACAGAGATCATTAATTTTAACATGTTTCGTTGATTTTTTATACAGTAATTAATCTTTTTTAATGAAGCTTCAAACGTTTGGAGTCTTAGTCAATATTTCTGATAAGCCAATCAGAAGAGGAAGTGCGGATCTCAGCGTCCTGCGGCGATCAGTTTGTCACCTGCTGCCGAGATCGACTCAAAACCTCCCGCCATCGACCGGTCGATGGACCTATTGGGCTCCCCAGCCCTACAGAACCCGGATGCGGACCCAAACTTTCCCGCCCAGCACCGGCCAGCCTGAACCTGCGTGCGCCAACAGGTGAGGTGTGATGACGAAGTCCGGAGGGTCATACTAACGTGGGCCGTGAGGCAGAGAGATTACAGCGAATATGCTGTCGCAGGCTGCAGGGCGAGCAGAACAAACGGGTCAGAGGAGCAGAACCGGCCCGGTTCTGCTGGGGAAACTGGTTCATAGATGAAGGTTAGTGTGAATCACAAGATCTGAACATCACTGAGCAGAAAGGAATGTCCTGCTAATCACGTCTGGACGGCTCTGGATGCTGGTCGGGATCCCACTGAGGGTCGTCTGGTCGCCCTCAGAGGGCGGAGTTAGTGCGATTCAGCTGAAGAAGAGTGTGCTGGATATCTGTGGGCGGAGTTACAGTTTGCAAGCTACTCAAATTCATGTCTCACAGCAGCTGCTGGCCTCAAATACCAGTCTGGGCAGAGCTAGTGCCTGTGGGCGGGACTAGTGCCTGTGGGCGGGGCTAGTGCCTGTGGGTGGATCTTGTGTCTGTGGGCGGGACTAGTGCCTGTGGGTGGATCTTGTGTCTGTGGGCGGGACTAGTGCCTGTGGGTGGATCTTGTGTCTGTGGGCGGGGCTAGTGTCTGTGGGCGGGACTAGTGTCTGGGTGGCTCTTGTGTCTGTGGGCGGGGCTAGTGTCTGTGGGCGGGGCTAGTGTCTGTGGGCGGGACTAGTGCCTGTGGGTGGATCTTGTGTCTGTGGGCGGGCTAGTGTCTGTGGGCGGGACTAGTGTCTGTGGGCGGGGCTAGTGTCTGTGGGCGGGACTAGTGTCTGGGTGGCTCTTGTGTCTGTGGGCGGGGCTAGTGTCTGGGTGGCTCTTGTGTCTGTGGGCGGGACTAGTGCCTGTGGGCGGGACTAGTGTCTGTGGGCGGGGCTAGTGTCTGTGGGCGGGACTAGTGTCTGGGTGGCTCTTGTGTCTGTGGGCGGGGCTAGAGATCTGGTCTTACTTGAGTGGAAGGGGCTGCTTGGACCCTGAGGCGAGTCGAACACGCTGCCCACATCGGTGGAGCTGGACGCGGCGGAGGCGGGGGGCGGAGTCAGCGGCGTGCGGGGGGAGTTGGGAGCAGAGATGACGCCGCCGTCGGACTCGCTGTCGGTGACCCGGTTGTAGCTGATCTTCCTGGGCTCGTTCTGCAGTGGCGTCGGGTGTCTCATGGCGCCGAGCCTTGCTGACGTGGGTCTGATCCCCGGGGACTTCAGAGGACAGCTGTACCGCTTCACCTGGACCAGGAATGTCATGACACATGTCATGGAACACGTCAACATGCGATGGGCAGTTACTATGGCAACACTTACGAAACGAGGCAGCGACCGCGTGTTTCGAGGTTCGATCTCTAAGGACTTGTTGAAGAGATGATCAGCAAAGTCCTTCTCGGACATGTCCTCCATCGGGTTCAGGTTCTCCAAGAACTTCTGCTCCACAGACACAACAGATTACCTTCAACCCTACTCCATGACACAGGAAGTGACCTCAGCAGCGCCTCACCCTGATGTCGGGCTCCACACTCAGGCAGTAAGGCTGGTTCTGGTACTGTTGGATCTCTCCAGTGATCTCGGCCACTTTCCGCCTCTTGCTGAAGTTGATCAGGTCTTTGCCGTGTCGCCGCAGGAAGTCTGGGTTTCCCTCCTCCGTCTTCAGGATGTTGGTCAGATAGATCCCTACAGCACAAACGGCACCATCAGAGCAGAGTTCCGCCGGTACCGGAACCAGCAGGCCACGGTCGGGTGGTACCAAAGAACGGGACGCAGGGCGGGTTGATGGAGCGCAGCTTGGCCAGGTATTTCTTGTAGTGATCTTCACTCAGCTCATGAGCTTCTTCCAGGATCTTCCTCTGGCGACTCGGGATTTGCTTAAACAGAAGCAGCTTTGTCAGAATTGGTACCAGGGGTTCTGTTCACCAGGTCCACCATGTTCTGTGGGTCAGGTGGATGGGTGCGGTCCGGTCTACCTCGAAAGTGTGGTCCAGTCTGTAGACAGGTGAGGAGTTCATGGCGCTGACCACTTCCAGAACGCCGTTGAAATTATTCAGCTCCTGGAAAACCTGCAAGATCTCGATGATCCGAGAAACCACGGCGACGCGCTCGTCCAGGTTCTCCGTCTCCACGATGCACCTGCAGAGAGACGGTGGCCTGAGTGGACGCCACCTGGAGGACACCTGGTCCAGCTGGTCCAGCTCCGTGTCTTACTTCTCCAGCCACAGCGTGAGGTTGGTGGTGTGCCGGATCATCCTCAGCAGGTTTGGCGAGTGCAGCTCCTTGTCCTCCTTGGTCCAGACGCTGCCCACCAGCTCGGACGGACGCACTGCCCTGAGGGCCGGGTCAGAGGTCAGGGGTCAGGGGGCAGACGGGCCGGCGCACCGGGAAGCGTACGCTACCTGTAGAAGTCGGACTCCAGCAGCGTCAGCTGACGGGCGACCTCGATGGGGTGAAGGGTCATGAGGTCAAAGGTCTCCACGGCTCCTTGCCTGCAGAGGTGCCACTCGATGGGCGGGGGGGAGTTCTGGAAGGTGATGCTGGGGGGGGGGCTCACCTGGCTCACCTGCACCTGCTGCTTCCTCTGGATGATCTTAGTGATGGACTCCACCCATTTCCTCATGGCCTTCCCTGTAACACAACCAGAACCGCTCACCGGACCGGACCAGAACCGCTCACCACCAACAGAACCAGCTGAGAGAGCCAGCAGCAGGTTGGTGTGGCACCCAGCAGGGGGCGCCGCACCTCTCCCTGCTGGCCAATCACTGGTCAGGATCCTGAAATAAGACCCAGGAAGTAGAGCCGTCTTAAAGGGACAGCGTCTTCTGCTGGTACAACCTTTGGGTTCTGTCCAGGTCCAGGTCGAGTTCAGGTCCAGGTCTAGTCCAGGTCCAGGTCTAGTCCAAGTCAAGAGCCC
Organism: Poecilia picta; assembly: GCA_033032245.1. NCBI lineage: Eukaryota > Metazoa > Chordata > Actinopteri > Cyprinodontiformes > Poeciliidae > Poecilia > Poecilia picta. The sequence continues at coordinate 90,717 of CM065353.1, forward strand.
CTTTCGCACTGCACAGCTTTTTCCATCAGCACTTCCAGCCTGGTACCGTCCGGCTCCCTGGAACCCAAAGCTGCGGTTCCAACCGGGCCGGTTTGGAGTTGGCTGTTGATTGGTTCATTGGCTGTGGGGGCGGGACAAAGACCAGATCTCTGGATCAGAGTCCATCTGGGCCGAGTCCATCTGAACCGGGTCCATCTGGGCCGAGTCCATCTGGCTGAGTCCAGCTGGCCAATGGGACCGGGCCGAACTGGGCCGGGCCCTGCAGTGCGAAAAGGGCTCAGGTCCACTCTGGGTCCAGGCCCGTTTCCTGAGTGGATCCAGGTAAACAGGTCAAACCTGCAGCAGGAGGTGGGTCAGCACTGTTCTGAATCTGGTTTTGGTTCTGGATCGGGTGTTGGACCGGCACCGACCTCTGACCGAAGCGATGAAGTCCTCCAGTCGGCTCAGCAGACCCGGGTCTCGCTCGAAGTCGTAGAAGTGATGCTCCACCCAGTGGCGGCACACGTTCAGAACCCTGCAGGACAACACGGGCCGCACATCAGAACCAGAACCAGGATCATGACCAGGACCTGACTGCCAGCAGGAGCTCTATACCTGAGCTGGACCGGCTGGACAAACTCTTTACGGAACCGCTTGAGGTCGGTGCTGAGTAGCTGCTCCAACCCATCCATCAGGTCCGATTCGGCCGGCACTGGCTCAGGAATGTCGAACCTACAGACACAGATCAGCTTTAGCACCGGGCCAAAACTAGAACCAGGACCAGAACCAGAGTTAACAACAGAGCCAGGACCAGGACCGAGTGTTAGCCTCCTGACCACTAGGGGCCCCACAAACATGCTAATACACTTTTTTTTCTTTTTTTTTTTTAATTTCAAAGGCGCTTTTCTGGCACTCAAGGACAGTGAGCAAAGAAAAAAGACAATAAAAACAGATAAAATGTAACAATTAAAAATTATTTTTATTTTTTATTTTATTTTTTAATGCTAGGCTAGTTAGCGCCTGGTGCGTCAGGCTGAGCCATGCTAGGCTAGTTAGCGCCTGGTGAGTCAGGCTGAGCCATGCTAGGCTAGTTAGCTCCTGGTGAGTCAGGCTGTGCCATGCTAGGCTAGTTAGCTCCTGGTGAGCTAGGCCCAGATAGCTGGCTAGTGGCAGAATGGAGGGAACCGTTTGGGTTTCCAGGTTTGCTCCGGTTTGTCCAGAAATCTGTGTTCATTATTTTCAGATGAAGATGTTTGGATGTTCAGATGTTTATGAAGTTATACAGTTTCCCGTCTGCCTTTGTTTTCTATATTTCAAGAATATTCATGCTTCTCAGAGTGAAGTACAGTAAATGTGTCAGTAATGGACCAACGCAATCAAGATGGCTGCAGACCTTTAAAGTTGGTCCTTTAACGCTTCAGATGGGTCAGGAGTCTGGACCAGAACCACTTCAGAGGAAGACTGGGTTCAGACTCGGCATTGACACCTGCTCTCTGTGTGATATCACTGAGTTGTGGAGGTTCTGATTGGCTCAGGAGGCCAGATGAGCTCACCTCTCCACCAGCAGGTCCAGCAGCTCCCCGGGCCGGCAGAAGGACCGGTACGTGGTCAGAAAGGTCCGGACAAAGTTTGGATCTGTGGAAACAGGAAACATGACTGAGTGGTTCTGGTTCAGAGAGTGTAACCAAGGAGTGTGTTCAGAGGTTCTGGAGAACCGGTTCTGAACCAGCTCCCATCGGGAGGTCCTCCTACCAGGCCTACCGACCCGTTTCCAGGCTGAACCGGGTCAGGCAGGCGGATCAGTCCCAGACTGGGTGGTGATGCATTTAAAGCCCAAAGGTCATTAAAGACACCCTGTGAGCAACATTACATCGATAATACGATTCCATCCATCATCCATCCATCCATCTTATCCAGGTCGTGGGGTCAGCAGCCTAAGTAACGAGGCCTAGTCTTCCCTCCCCAGCCTCTTCCAGCTCCTCCAGGAACCCCAAAGCCTCCCCAGCTGAGAGACATCGTCCCTCCAGGTGTCCTGGTCTCCCCTCCTCCCGGTGGGACCTGAACTCCTCACCATGAGGCTCCATCCTGACCAGATGTCCAACTGGCTCCTCCGGATGTGGAGGAGCAGCAGCTCTACTCTGAGTCCCTCCCTGATGACTGAGCTTCTCTCTCTAAGGGTCCAGCCACCCTGAGGAGGAAACACATTTGGGCCACTTGGATCCTGATCTGGTTCTTTATTCATGACCCAAAGACCATAGATGAGGGTGGGAACGTAGATCGACCGGTAAATCGAGAGCTTCGCTTTTTGACTCAGCTTCTCTTCACCAGGACGGACCGGTACAGCGCCGCTTCACGGCAGACGCCGCCCCAATCCGCATCAATGAAAATCAATCAATATTGCAGAAAAAGGTCATGTCTTAATAGTAAACATTTTAGGAGACACAGAAAAACTGAATCTTCAGACGGTGAATCCAGCAGCTCAGAGGAAACAGCGCTAAAGTCGATACCGCTAACACTTCCTGGAGTCCAGATCTTCATCACCTAAACCAGAGACACCAAAGGATGCTGGGTGGAAGAGGAAGGTGGCGTCGTACTTCCGCTTTATTTGGCGCCATAGCGGATTATGCTAATCATAGCCGTTGGTTGGTTATTGGAAAGTTACAAACTGGAAAGTTCCGCCTGTTCTCACCTGCATACAGGTGGAAGGTGAGTCTCTCGATGAGCTTCAGGACCGTCCCGGCTTTAATGACGGGGATGCCGGACTTGGACTGCACGCTGTCCTCAAACACAACGTTCTGGTCCGAGTCGGGTTCGGCGAAGCGGTACCGCTGGACCGCCGGCAGCCGCATCTGCTGCTCCTCGTCCTGCAGCAGCGCCTGGTCCAGCATGCGCTCCAGCGTGCCGCGGTACTGCAGCGACACCAGCGCCGCCATCCAGCCGTTCTTCTCCTCCGCTGACTTGGCGGCGAACAGCACGCCGCCGCCGTCCTTCGGCGCCACCTCGAAGGCGTGGCGCCACTCGCCGTCCCGGTCCTCCCGGTCCACCACCCGGACCTTCCGCATCAAGAACTTCTCCTTGAGGCGGAAGTCTGCGGCGGCGGCGGCGCCGGGCAGCCGCGGCGGCGCGTGGCCGGCCTTGCAGCTGATCATCAGGCCGTCGAAGAGGAAGATGTGGCGCTCGTGCTTGGCCCCGACGCGGCTCAGCGGGCCCTCCATGATGAACTCGTTACAGCACTGGGCGATGTCCGTCCCCTCCCAGCCGTCGATGCTGCGCTGGACGTCCTTCATCCTCCGGATGGCCAGGTGCTTGCTCTTCACCTGCTGGCTGTGGAGCCGGCAGGCCGGCTCGCTGAGGAAGAGGAAGAGACGGTCAGAGGAGGAAGACGCAGTGGGGTCCACAGAGACATGGGGACACGTTGGACATGTCCCACCGTCTATTCTTCATTAGCCGGTAAATTATTTCATCGGCAGCGCGTTTTCCTGAGCCGTCTTTAAACGCACCATGAGTGTTTACGCGCCAACGCGCTTTACTCCGCTGTACGTGGCATTTATGTGGCTCCATATAGATAATTATTTATTAGTTTGCTTTAAATATCCCAAATCCTTCGGTTCCTGATCAGTTTTCACTCCAGTTGTGTTTGTTTTTAAACAGCCGGTTGTTGCTAGGCACCCAAAGATCAGCTAGGCCAGGTGAGAAAAGGTTTACTTTAGTACTACATGTTAACATACTTTAGTACTTTTATCAATGTACTTCAACTGTACTATTTTGGAACAACTAATTTTGTACCAAGTATACTTTAGTAGTATTTAAATAGTATTAAATTACAACTATAGTATATTTGAGTTTACTATACGTATTTTTGGAACAACTTCAAGTGTACTTAAAGTATACTTTTTAAATTTCATTTTTCAGAGCTTTACTATATTTTGAGTGTAATAATTCTGTCTCAGAATTATATTAAAAATATATATTTCATATACTTCAAATATATTTTAAATATACTATTAATATAATAATGTATTTAAATTACACTTATTTTTGATTTCCTGCTATTGATAATAAAGACCATTTTAATTACTCTTAATTCGTCTTTATTCCTACGTTCCTATTTAGTAAATTACATGCATAACTGCACTACAGTACTTACATGGTTTTAGGCTAAAATTACATGGAAAGATTAATTACACAAGATGCCCAAAGTAATTCAAATATTTTTTATTACAGACATTTTAAAATTGTCCAATTTTACTCACAACTTTATGAACTTTACATAAATGATCAGTTCACACATCAAAAGTGAACACATGAACATGAAAGTTTTAGTGTGACAATAAAACATGACAGTGAGGATCAACGACAGAACATTCCTGTTCACTGCACCTTACAGAAACCTACAAAAAGGACAATAGAGCAATTAGACAGAGAAGCTTTTGTATTTAAAGAGAACAAAGACTTAAGGAGACAAACTACCTTCAAATCTGTCCATGATCTGAACACACTGATCCCTGCAGGTGGTGAGGGGGGCTGGTGGTGCCCATGTCCCATCGATGAAGGCAGGTTCACTGGACAGTCACTGACAGGTCCTAAAGTCACCGACCTGAAGGTCACCGACAGGGTCTAAGGTCACCGACAGGGTCTAAAGGTCACCGACTGAGGTCACTGACAGGGTCCTAAAGGTCACTGACAGGTCCTAAGTCACCGACAGGTCTGAAGGTCACTGACAGGGTCCTAAAGGTCACCGACTGAAGGTCACTGACAGGTCCTAAAGGTCACGACAGGGTCCTGAAGTCACCGACAGGTCCTAAATCACGACAGGTCCTGAAGGTCACCGACAGGGTCCTGAGGTCACTGACGGGTCCTAAGGCACTGACCTCAAGGTCACCGACAGGTCTAAAGGTCACGACGGTCTGAATCACTGACAGGGTCCTCAGGTCACTGACCTGAAGGTCACGACAGGGTCCTAAAGGTCACTGACTGAAGGTCACCACGGTCCTAAAGGTCACCGACAAGGTCCTAAAGGTCACTGACCTGAAGGTCACGACAGGTCCAAGTCATGACAGGGTCCTAAAGGTCACGACAGGTCTAAAGTCACCGACAGGTCTGAAGGTCACTGACAGGGTCCCAAAGGTCACTGACAGGGTCCTAAAGGTCACTGACAGGTCCTAAAGCATGACGGGGTCCTAAAGGTCACTGACAGGGTCCTAAGGTCACTGACAGGGTCCTAAAGGTCACTGACCTGAAGGTCACTGACTGGGTCCTAAAGGTCACCGACAGGGTCCTAAAGGTCACTGACAGGGTCCTAAAGGTCACTGACCTGAAGGTCACTGACTGGGTCCTAAAGGTCACCGACAGGGTCCTAAAGGTCACCGACAGGGTCCTAAAGGTCACTGACAGGGTCCTAAAGGTCACCGACAGGGTCCTGAAGGTCACTGACCTGAAGGTCACTGACTGGGTCTAAGTCACTGACGAAGGTCACCGACAGGGTCCTAAAGGTCACCGACAGGGTCCTGAAGGTCACCGACAGGGTCCTGAAGGTCACCGACAGGGTCCTGAAGGTCACTGACAGGTCCTAAGGTCACCGACGGGTCCTAAAGGTCACTGACCTGAAGGTCACTGACTGGGTCCTAAAGGTCACCGACAGGGTCCTGAAGGTCACCGACAGGGTCCTGAAGGTCACCGACAGGGTCCTGAAGGTCACTGACAAGGTCCTAAAGGTCACCGACAGGGTCCTAAAGGTCACTGACCTGAAGGTCACTGACTGGGTCCTAAAGGTCACCGACAGGGTCCTAAAGGTCACTGACAGGGTCCTAAAGGTCATCGACAGGGTCCTAAAGGTCACTGACCTGAAGGTCACTGACTGGGTCCTAAAGGTCACTGACCTGAAGGTCACCGACAGGGTCCTAAAGGTCACCGACAGGGTCCTGAAGGTCACCGACAGGGTCCTGAAGGTCACCGACAGGGTCCTAAAGGTCACCGACAGGGTCCTGAAGGTCACTGACAAGGTCCTAAAGGTCACCGACAGGGTCCTAAAGGTCACTGACCTGAAGGTCACTGACTGGGTCCTAAAGGTCACCGACAGGGTCCTAAAGGTCACCGACAGGGTCCTAAAGGTCACCGACAGGGTCCTAAAGGTCACCGACAGGGTCCTAAAGGTCACTGACTGGGTCCTAAAGGTCACTGACCTGAAGGTCACTGACAGGGTCCTAAAGGTCACCGACAGGGTCCTAAAGGTCACTGACCTGAAGGTCACTGACAGGGTCCTAAAGGTCACTGACCTGAAGGTCACTGACAGGGTCCTAAAGGTCACTGACCTGAAGGTCACTGACTGGGTCCTAAAGGTCACTGACTGGGTCCTGAAGGTCACTGACCTGAAGGTCACTTACAAGGTCCTGAAGGTCACCAACAAATAAAACAATGAAAGATAAATGTTAGATTAACAAGAAGAGAAAAATTCTTTCCTGTTACCTTTAAATCAAATCATGTTTATTAAGCACTTTGTGTTGGTAACAGCAGTTTTTGTTGTTGAAAATGTAGCTGACAACATGAAGACGATGTGGAGGTTCATCCTCAGAGCTGGTTGTTGATCTGGTGGAGTCAGAGATTCTTCTGAGACACAAAGTCTTTAGGTTTCCTAACACCTGATTTCTCTGTCTTCCTCTTTCATCTTCATTTGCTCAGTTAGACTGAAAACATATTGAAGATAAAAACATTGATGAACCAGTTAGAACAACAACCTCACAATATCAAAGTCTCTCCGTTTTATGGAGCTTAATTAAAACCAGGTTAGTTTATGAATTAAAGTATAAGTCCTACAAACAGCCTCCAGTTATAACATGAAGCTGAATTATTACTATAATAATAATCATATAAGTCACGATAAAATTGATAAAATAATATTTTAAGAAACCAACATAAGTTATATATCTTTACTGCACTAATTATAATTAAATGAAGATAATTAATAAGCAAACTTACCACCAGCTAGCAACACTTAGCATCTTTGTCCCTCTGGGCTCCTTTTGTGACACACATTTCATTTCCATCGGTTGTTGTCCTGTTGTGTTGTCGTCTAACTCGGACGTCACCAGCTTGAATTTAACTAAATTAGTAACTATTGTCAAGACCTTCTCTACTTTTAAGGGAATATTATGCGAGTAAAAATCATGAATTTGAACAGCGTCTGTTATCTTCCCTGCTTCAAGTTGTTTCTTCTCTTTGTGGCGTTTTTTAAATAAATGAAAATGTGCAAAACCGCCACCATCTGGTCTGGAGTCTGAACTGGAGCTGATGCCGTTGATTATAAGGTTTTTACATCACACATCTGAAAATTGATTGGATTCTTTCTTAAAAATTACATCATGATTATCCGTTTTTATGGTATGCAATGTTAATAAATAGTAAAAGATTATGAAGGCACTTAAAAGTTTATACATATTCATTCAGATTTTGTTTGCTTAAAGTATACTTTTATTTAATATATTAAAAGTGTATTTTGGTACAATTATGTTTAAGTGTGTTTAAAGTACTAATATTGAAATTGGTACAAGTGTGTTTTTAGTATACTTCAGATATACTTATAGGTAGTACACTTAATAATTAGCATATTTAAAGTGTACTTTCACAAATGTAAGTATGTTTGCAGTATACTACAGAATCCTTTTTTTCACCTGGGAGTCGATGCCGCCCAGCTAACATTACCAGTTAAATGTCCAACAGCGAGTCTGATGACGAATTCACACCAAACGCGATTTGAGCGTCACGAGCGTCTAGAGCACATGTGTCAAACTCAAGGCCCGCGGGCCAGATGTGGCCCGCCATGTCATTTTATGTGGCCCGCGAGAGCTTAAGTTTTGAGTGTCTAAAAATAAATACCGAAAAATAAATTAAGAGCGTGCTTTGACCAAAAAATACATTTCCCACAAATACTACGGTAACCGTGGCAGTTTCCACATCCATGCCAACGAGTTGAGATGAGTTGAGATATAAATAATGATCCCAAAATGTCCAGAAAGAAAAAAGTTGATGCAGACGGAAGATTGTTTCAAGAAAGATGGTAAGGCGAATACCTGTTTGTGCTTCAAGGAGAAAGACCAGTATGTCTTTTGTGTTGCGAGGCGGTGTCGGTTGTCAAAGAGAACAATCTGCGTCGACATTTTGACACCAAACACGGAGCTAAGTACGCTCAAGTTAGCCTTCAAGAAAAGCAACAAATTGCCCAAGAATTAAAAGGCAAACTGCGGTCGCAGCAGAGTTTGTTCACGAAATCCACAGCCAAAAACGAGGCCGCAGTGAAAGCAGCTTCATTGTGGCTAAAGAAATCGCCCACGCTTCCAAGTCTTTTTCAGAGGGAGCGTTTTTGAAGCAGTGCATGCTGAAGGTCTGTGAGCAGGTGTGTCCCGAACAGTTACAGACTTTTAAAAAGGTCAGTTCATCAAGAAACACCATTGCAAACCGAGTGAAGGAACTAGCAGAAAATCTTACAACACAGCTGGCCGAGGAGACACGCAGCTACACAGCTTTTTCATTAGCTGTTGATGAAGCACAGCTAACACAGACACAGCGCAGTTATCAATTTTTATTAGAGGCGTAAAGTCGGACCTCTCTATCGCTGAGGAGCTGTTGGATGTGGCTGCAATACATGGGACCACGACGGGACAGGACATTTCTGATACGGTGGAGAAGTCCGTAAGTAAAAATGCATTGCAGTGGGAAAACCTGGTGGGCTTAACTACAGACGGTGCACCGGCAATGTGTGGAGGAAAAGTGGGCCTGGTTGGACTAATGAAGAGGAAAATGCAACAAATGAACTGTCACACGCCTCTGATAACGTATCATTGCATTATCCATCTAGAAGCTTCATGTGGGAAGGTGCTGGGGATGGAGGACATTGTGACCACAGTCATGAAAACAGTGAACTTCATTCGGGCCTGAATCACCGTCAGTTCCAGCAGTTGTTGCTGGAGATGGGCTCGGAACACGGATGTGCCGGACCATACAGAAGTGCGGTGGGCTGAGTAGGAGCAAAGTCCTCTAGCGATTTTTTGAGCTCAGGGAAGACATTGCTCTTTTTATGCAGAGTAAAGGAAAACTCATGTCTGAACTATCAGATCCAAAGTGGCTGTGTGACTTTGCTGTGTTGTGTGACATAACCGACCATCTCGCCCAGCTGAATCAGAAGCTGCAGGGACGCAAACAAGTCATCAGGCAGATGTCCGACACGATCACGGCTTTCCAGGGTAAATTGGACTTATGGATGTGGCAAGTGAAACAGGACAATCTTGTCCACTTTCCTGTTTGTCAGAGCATGTCAGCCTCGTTTCCGAGACTTTTTCATGCTGGCTTTGACATCTTTGCCAATCCTTTCACCACCGATGTCTGGGCTGCACCCCAACACCTTCAGATGGAGCTAATTGAGCGTCAAAGCGACAGTGGCCTGAAAGCAAAGTTCCAGGATGCTGCAATCCAGGACCTTTACCGTCTGATGCCCCCTGGTTTGACCCACAGCTTCGACTTCATGCTGCCCGTGTTCTGTCCATGTTTGGAAGCACCTATCTGTGCCAACAGTTTTTTTCCATGATGAATCTGAACAAAAACCAGCATAGATCACGGATGACAACCTCCATGCTGTTCTACATTGCCTCAGCACAGGACCTAAAGCCAGACACTGACACACTGGCAACGGGAAAACGGTGTCAGACATCTGGTCAGAAAAACACAGGTTAGCATTTTCTTTTTGAAACTTAATTAAAATATAATAAAATGTAATTCAACCAAGAAGAAGAACAGTTAAACTGTGTGCAATTTAATGACTGTGCTTGCATTTTGTTTTGTGTTGATCATTTTCAGAACATGATCAATAGTAGAGAGAATCCACTTGGTGTGTTCAAGGACAGGCAGCATCTCCTCATCAAAGACGATCCAAAAAACTTGAGTAATATAGTTGTGAACTGAGTCAACCTTTATTTTGGTATTTTTAGCTGATTACAGATTATTTATGTGTAGCTGCTGTTGTAATTAGTTAATGTTTGCAGGTCTTATGTGTGTATGCAGACAAATTGTTGTCATCAAACCATCAGTTGGATGCAAGGCTGTGTGGCCTTTTTGTGTAAAATGCTACTTGTGTCATACGTGTTCTTTGCAGCTCAGTTTTATGTTATTTTTCTTTATTCACTTGGACAGTTTGATCCTTCATTAATGGAGTTATGTGGGTTTTCATAAGCTGACAAATTTAAAAGGATTTATGTTAGAGCAACAAGCAAACATATGTTTTCTATGCAACTGTAATTGTCACATGAATAAGTTATAATAAATAATGAGGTATTTAACATTAAGGAGTAGTTACATTTATTTTACATTACATTTATAAGTTACATCTGGCCCTTTAAGGACAGCCATTATGCTGATGTGGCCCTCGGTGAAAATGAGCTTGACCCCCCTGGTCTAGAGCAAAATGTCTGACTGGTTTTTGAAGCTCGAAACACGTTTGGTGTGAACGATGCTGCAAACTCCTCCTAACCTTATGTACTCACTGCTAATGACAGAGAATCAACTTACCACTACACAAAAACCGCTTACCCACCGGTGTCAGTGGCTACGCTAACTAGCTTTAGCATCCATAGCAGGCCATGCTAGCTGCAGCATCGCAGAGAGCTAGGGGCTTCACCTGTGTAGTTCTGTTAATCCAGAGAAGTTAGTCAGTCGTCCTGCGATCGGAAGGTTGCAGGTTCGATTCCAGCCTCATGTCGATGTGCCCTGGGCACTTAACCCCAAACTGCCCACCGATCTGCGTATCGGTGTATAAATGTGAGTGTGACTGTAGTGTAAAGTGCTTTGAGTGGTCAAAAGGAGGCTTGATCCGTCCCTTCAGCATTTAGTGGGCGGAAGACGTCCGGCCAGGTGTGTTCCTACCTGAGCCTCCGCTTGGCCAGGTTCCTGGAGCAGATCCTCTCCAAGCTGCTCTGCAGGTTCAGCAGCGCCGTGATGGCCTGACGGAGACACTCCTTATCCTCTTCATCCTCGCTGCGCTCTTCCAGTTGCTATGGAAACACAACCAGAGTCAGACGCACCTGCACAGGTACAGCATGAGGGCGGAGGAGGGAGGAGAGGAGTGTGACCTTGAGTGTGTCCAGCAGGTGCAGGCAGTGGTAGACGGGCGTCAGCAGCAGCCTGGGCAGGACGTAGCGGACGGCTTCTTGAAATCCCTCACAGATGGACTGGAACAGAGGAGGAACAGGTGCATCTCCATCAGTGACATCATCGTATTTAAAGGGACCCTGACCCAATGAGAGAAGAGGAAGCCACTGCTGGCTGCACCTCCGTTAGCGCTGCTAGCTCCACAGCCGCTAATCATCGTCGTTGTGGGACCTGTCAGGTGAAGAGGCCACCAGGTGACCAGTCTTACCTGCAGATGGACGGAGGCTCCAGGTTTGGTCACCAAATCCAGGAAGTGATCGTGGAAAGCAGGATGCAGGACTTCCTGAGCATACGCCTCATAGGGGTCGAAGGCCAACTCCTGCCAATCAGAGGACAGATGTGGCAGCGGCTGCAGCTGGGCGGCTGCAGCTGAGCGGCTGCAGCTGAGCGGCTGCAGCTGAGCGGCTGCAGCTGGGCGGCTGCAGTGCAGCTGGGCGGCTGCAGCTGGGCGGCTGAGGGGCGGCTGCAGCTGAGCGGCTGCAGCTGGCGGCTGCAGTGCAGCTGGGCGGCTGCAGCTGGGCGGCTGCAGCTGGGCGGCTGCAGTGCGCTGAGCGGCTGCAGCTGGGCGGCTGCAGCTGGGCGGCTGCAGCTGGGCGGCTGCAGCTGAGCGGCTGCAGCTGGGGGCTGCAGTGCAGCTGGGCGGCTGCAGCTGGGCGGCTGCAGCTGAGCGGCTGCAGCTGGGCGGCTGCAGTGCAGCTGGGCGGCTGCAGCTGGGCGGCTGCAGCTGGGCGGCTGCAGCTGAGCGGCTGCAGCTGGGCGGCTGCAGTGCAGCTGGGCGGCTGCAGCTGGGCGGCTGCAGCTGAGCGGCTGCAGCTGGGCGCTGCAGTGCAGCTGGGCGGCTGCAGTGGGCGGCTGCAGCTGGGCGGCTGCAGTGAGCGGCTGCAGCTGGGCGGCTGCAGTGCAGCTGGGCGGCTGCAGCTGAGCGGCTGCAGCTGGGCGGCTGCAGTGCAGCTGGGCGGCTGCAGTGCAGCTGGCGGCTGCAGCTGGGCGGCTGCAGTGCAGCTGGGCGGCTGCAGCTGGCGGCTGCAGCTGGGCGGCTGCAGCTGAGCGGCTGCAGCTGGGCGGCTGCAGCTGAGCGGCTGCAGCTGGGCGGCTGCAGTGCAGTGGGCGGCTGCAGCTGAGCGGCTGCAGCTGGCGGCTGCAGTGCAGCTGGGCGGCTGCAGTGCAGCTGGGCGGCTGCAGCTGAGGGCTGCAGCTGGGCGGCTGCAGTGCAGCTGGGCGGCTGCAGTGCAGCTGGGCGGCTGCAGCTGAGCGGCTGCAGCTGGGGCGCTGCAGTGCAGCTGGGGGCTGCAGCTGGGCGGCTGCAGTGCAGCTGAGCGGCTGCAGCTGGGCGGCTGCAGCTGGGCGGCTGCAGCTGGGCGGCTGCAGCTGGGCGGCTGCAGCTGGGCGGCTGCAGCTGGGCGGCTGCAGTGCAGCTGAGCGGCTGCAGCTGGGCGGCTGCAGCTGGGCTCACCTCTGCCAGGTCCTCGAAGCAGCTGCCCACCAGTGGGTGGGGGCTGCCCTCGTCCGTCATCTCCACCGTGTCGTCCAGCAGGCCCAGCAGCTTCACCGTCACTTCCTGGATGTCCACCAGGCGGCCAAAGATGGCGTCCACGTCCTGGGAACAGGGAACCGGGTCAGAACCGGACCAGAACCAGAGCCTGGACCGGAGCCAACAGGGCCCTACCTGTGTGGGGGAAGAGGGCGGGGCAGGAGGCGAAGGGCTCCCTGAACACCTTGAGCAGCAGGTGCAGCTGCCTCAGGTACTGGTGTCCGTCAGCCAGGAAGCTGCGGACCAGGTCGCAGTATCGCTGCTCCTCATTGGCCGACGGCTCCTCGTCCAGCAGCGGGAACAGACCCATGTCCTCCTCGTCCTGGTGGAACATGTCCATCAGCACCTGCAAGGTGGGCCGAGGTCAGACCGGCCCAAGACCCGACCCAGTAGAACCTTACACCTGCGCCCTTCGTCACCACGGGTAACCATGGCAACAGGGGTCAGCTTGTTTACGGATGCCCAGAAACGCCGGAGTCATCGTCACTTCCTGTCTGAGTCCCTCCTCTTCATCACTCCATCCTTTACGTTCTTATCTAACCTTTGACCTTTGCACCACATTAGGTGTCAGCTGCTCACCTTGTCGGCGCACATCGCCACGGTGATGTCCTGCTTGGTGATGTCATCATGGCGGATGTTCCTGACGTAATTCCCCGCCAGCTTCAAGATGTCCGCCGAGATGTACTCCAGAACGGCGACCATGTAGACGCAGACCTGATGGTCGAGTTTGTAGCCCAGCACCTCCTGCAGGGGGGAGGAGGAGGATGAAGAGGAGCACAGCAGAGGAGCAGCAGCAGCAGGAGGAGCAGCAGCAGGAGGAGAGCAGCAGCAGAGGAGGAGGCAGCAGCAGCAGCAGCAGCAGGAGGAGAGGGAGGAGCGAGGAGAGGAGAGAGCAGCAGGCGGGCAGCAGCAGGGAGCAGCAGCAGCAGCAGGGAGGAGCAGCAGCAGCAGGAGGAGCAGCAGCAGCAGCAAGGCAGCAGGAGGAGGAGCAGCAGCAGGAGGCAGCAGCAGCAGCAGGGAGGAGCAGCGAGCAGGAGGAGCAGCAGCAGGAGGGAGCAGCAGCAGGCAGGAGAGCAGCAGCAGCAGGAGGAGCAGCAGCGGGGCAGCAGCAGGAGGAGGAGCAGCAGCAGCAGCGCAGGAGGAGCAGCAGCAGGGAGGCAGCAGCAGGGGAGCAGCAGCAGGAGGCAGCAGCAGAGCAGGCAGGAGAGCAGCAGCGCAGCAGGAGGAGAGCAGCAGCAGGAGGAGCAGCAGCAGCAGCAGGAGCAGCAGCAGCAGCAGGAGGAGCAGCAGCGGAGCAGCAGCAGGAGGAGAGCAGCGCAGCCGGGAGGGAGCAGCAGGAGCAGCAGCAGCAGGAGGGAGCAGCAGGCAGCAGCAGCAGCAGCAGGAGGAGGCAGAGGAGCAGCAGCAGCAGCAGCAGAGAGAGCAGCAGCAGCAGCGCAGAGAGCCAGCAGGAGAGCAGCAGCAGGAGGAGCAGCAGCAGGAGGAGCAGCAGCAGCAGGAGGAGCAGCAGCAGCAGGAGGAGCAGCAGCAGGAGGAGCAGCAGCAGCAGGAGGAGCAGCAGCAGCAGGAGGAGCAGCAGCAGCAGGAGGAGCAGCAGCAGCAGCAGGAGCAGCAGCAGAGCAGGAGCAGCAGCAAGCAGGAGGAGCAGCAGCAGCAGGAGGAGCGCAGCAGCAGGAGGAGCAGCAGCAGGAGCGAGCAGCAGCAGGAGGAGCAGCAGCGCAGGAGGCAGCAGGCAGCAGCAGGAGAGAGCGCAGCAGAGGAGCAGAGAGCAGCAGCAGGAGGCAGCAGCAGCAGGAGCAGAGGCAGCAGCAGCAGGAGGAGCAGCGCAGCAGAGAGCAGAGCAGCAGCAGCAGGAGGAGCAGCAGCAGCAGGAGGAGCAGCAGCAGCAGGAGGAGCAGCAGCAGCAGGAGGAGAGCAGCAGCAGCAGGGAGGAGCAGCAGCGGGAGCAGTAGCAGCAGCAGCAGGAGGAGCAGCAGCAGCAGGAGGAGCAGCAGCAGGAGGAGCAGCAGCAGCAGGAGGAGCAGCAGCAGGAGCAGGAGGAGCAGCAGCAGCAGGAGGAGCAGCAGCAGCAGGAGGAGCAGCAGCAGGAGGAGCAGCAGCAGCAGGAGGAGCAGCCAGCAGGAGGAGCAGCAGCAGGAGCAGCAGCAGCAGGAGGAGCAGACAGGAGGCAGCAGCAGCAGCAGCAGCAGGAGGAGCAGCAGCAGGAGCAGAGCAGCAGCAGCAGGAGGAGAGCAAGCAGCAGCAGAGAGGAGCAGCAGCAGGAGGAGCAGCAGCAGCAGGAGCAGCAGCAGCAGCAGCAGGAGGAGCAGCAGCAGCAGGAGGAGCAGCAGAGCAGCAGCAAGGAGGAGCAGCAGCAGGAGAGCAGAGAGCAGCAGCAGCAGCGAGCAGCAGCAGCAGGAGAGCAGCAGCAGCAGGCAGCAGCAGCAGGAGGAGCAGCAGCAGCAGCAGGAGGAGCAGCAGCAGCAGGAGAGGCAGCAGCAGCAGCAGCAGGAGGAGCAGCAGCAGGAGGAGCAGCAGCAGCAGAGCAGCAGCAGAGGAGGAGCAGCAGCAGCGAGCAGCAGCAGGAGGAGCAGCAGCAGCAGAGGAGGAGCAGCAGCAGGAGGAGCAGCAGCAGCAGGAGAGCAGCAGCAGGAGGAGCAGCAGCAGGAGGAGCGCAGCAGCAGGAGGGAGCAGCAGCAGGAGGAGCAGCAGCAGCAGGAGGAGCAGCAGCAGCAGAGGAGGCAGCAGCAGCAGGAGCAGCAGCAGCAGGAGCAGCAGCAGCAGGAGCAGCAGCAGCAGGAGCAGCAGCAGCATGAAGGCCTCACCTTGAGCAGCGGGTGGATCTTGTCGACAGGAAGTGCCAGCGGGTTCTTCCTTTTCTTCTTCTCAATGGCGGCCAGAGCGTCGGCGATCGCCCACTTATCGATGGGGTGAGGGAAACTCCTCTGGACCCGCTCCTGAAGAGACACGGGTCAGAACCTGGGCCAGAACCAGAGCTGGTCCTCTGGAGACAAGCTGGAGGTTCTGATGGTCCTCGGAAGGGTCAAAGGTCAACAGAACAGCCTGAGATTCTCTATCTGACACGGTTTTGTGTTTACTGCCCCCTGCTGGCCGTGCCTTTACTCTGACCTCTGACCTGGGTCAACCTGAGCTGGACCAAAAGTTCTGCCAGGTTCTAGCAGTGGGCCCAAACGTCTGAAAGAACCCACACTGGACCCTGGGCCTGGTCCGGTTCTGGCCATCCTGAACCGGTCCCGGTACCATCAGCTCCTAGCTCTGAACTGAACCTCTCTGGAGACCGGTTGCCATGGTAACAGCCAATCAGCAGCTCTGCGAAGTCTTGACGGTGACATCACAGCTGAAAGCTGCTGATTGGCTGATTGTCAGACAGGAAGACAGAGTGAGTGAAGGAAAGGCCACACCCACTGCGTGACATCATCAGCTTAGTCACACCACCATGTTAGACAGGTGTGTGTGTGTAGGTGTGTGGTGTGTGTAGGTGTGTGTGTGTGTGTAGGTGTGTTGTGTGTGTGGTGTGTGTGTGTAGGTGTGTGTTGTGTGTGTAGGTGTGTGTGTGTGTAGGTGTGTGTGTGTAGGTGTGTGGTGTGTGGTGTGTGTGTGTAGGGTGTGTGTGTGTGTAGGTGTGTGTGTGTGTAGGTGTGTGTGTGTGTGTAGGTGTGTGTGTAGGTGTGTGTGTAGTGTGTGTGTGTGTAGTGTGTGTGTGTGTAGGTGTGTGTGTGTAGGTGTGTGTGTGTGTGTGTGTGTGGTGTGTGTGTGTGTGTGTGTGTGTAGGTGTGTGTGTGTGTGTAGGTGTGTGTGTGTGTGGTGTGTGTGTGTAGGTGTGTGTGTGTGTGTGTGTGTGTGTGTGGTGTGTGTAGGTGTGTGTGTGTGTGTGTAGGTGTGTGTGTGTGTAGGTGTGTGTGTGTGTGGTGTGTGTGTGTGTGGTGTAGGTGTGTGTGTGTAGGTGTGTGTGTGTGTGTAGGTGTGTGTGTGTGTGTGTGTAGGTGTGGTGTGTGTGTGTAGGTGTGTGTGTAGGTGTGTGTGTGTAGGTGTGTGTGTGTGTAGGTGTGTGTGTGTGTGTGTAGGTGTGTGTGTAGGTGTGTGTGTGTGGTGTAGGTGTGTGTGTGTGTGTGTAGGTGTGTGTGTGTAGGTGTGTGTGTCACCTCCACGTCCTGCACTGTGCGCGGCTGAGCCTGACACAACATGCTGAGCAGCTGCAGGATCAGGTCCTCGATGTGCTGCAGCGCCTCCTGCTGGGACTTCAGGGTAGGATGTACCTGGTACAACACCTGCACACACACACACACACACACACACACACACACAGTCACACAGGAACAGCTCCTGACCCGATTCATCTGGCCTCAGACACTGGATCAGAACCACAAAGCTGTGCTGTAGGATCAGAACCCGAACTGGGCTGGTTCTGGTTCTAACGGGCTTCATGTGGGCGGGGCCAGGTCCAACAGAGCTGCTTCCTGGTCCAGAACCAGAACCGGGCAGCACCCAGCTGACTGCTGCAGCTCTGAGGGCGTTCAGTGATTGGCAGGCCGGTGATGACGTCAGCAGGTGTGGAGCAAAGGTGGAGCATCAGCAGGAGGTTCTGACCGTCCAGGTTCTGACCCGCAGCTGCTGGCTTCATGACCTCACCGACTACCTATGTGACATCACTGGTTGTCAAGGAAACCATTCACTGAGCGTTACCATGACAACGGAGGACGGGTCAGAACTCCAGGGTGTCTCTGTTGGACCCGACCTGCTTCTGGCCCTATCGCCTCCCTGACTGAACCGGGTCCGAGCGGTTCGGTTCGGCGGTACCTTCTCCAGGGCCGGAACCAGCAGGCCTCTCCACTTCCCGGCGTTGTCCTCGCTGAAGAAGTCGTACTGCGGCTGGGCGGCCTGCATGTCTGCGGCCCGGGCCGCCAGCTGGAGCCCCGCGGCGGGCCGGACCGGCTACATGGAGCGAGCCCCGGTTCCGGCAGGGCCGGGACGAGCCTCCGGAGCGGACCCGGTCCCCGCCACCATCCTCGGCTGGACGTTAGCTCCGCGGGCTGCAGCTGGAGGCGGTTCGGTTCGGGTCAGCGGGAGGAGGCCATGGCGCCGTTAGCCTGTTAGCTCGGCGCTGCTAGCGGCGGGGATCCCCTGGTTCTCCGGGAAGGCGGCCCGCAGCGCCCGGTGTCTGGGCCGTAGCGGAGACTCGGAGCAGGTGGGCCGGTTCCGTGGACTCGGCTCGGTACCGTCGGGTCTCATAGACGTGGCCCCGACCGTTCCTGCTCTGGGTGTGAAAGCCTGACCGGGTCTGGCTGCGGGGCCCGGCGGGCGGACACTCGCCGACCAAACGGCGGCGGTTGTTGTCACTGTGGCGGTGCCGTACACGGGGCTGAGCTGCGCATGCGCTGTTTGCAGATCACTGACGTACGTTAGCCGGGTCACTGATGAAGGGAGCGCGCGGCCGGTCGAGAACATGCATCCCCTCTATTCTCCTCAAATATTTTTATAGTGATTTAAAACTTATACCAGCAGTTATTGGACCTCCTCTGGTTATGTATAAAAGTTATTCCACTCTTAACTCTTTAATTCTTCAAATTGGCAAAGAGATGTGTTTTTTGGCAATATGGATGAGGGTCAGAATTCAAGTTATCTTGATGACCTTCCCCATCTGGTCCAAACACTCAGTGGTTAAAATGAAGGTCAAATTCTCCGTCAGTGATTCTCCGATCCTATGGAAGCAACCGACCAGGAAAATATCATAATTAATTAACATAAATATATATATACATACAAACACACCCCTATAAATACAAACACACACACTCTCTCTCTCTCTGTCACACACACACAGCTGCTTATGGTCCTAGAATTATTTTTACCTCCTTACACGTCAGGAACATATCCTACCCTAACCCTACCAAACAAATATTGATGATTAAGTGTAACATAGTTAATATTGTATTGAATTCCACTTGTCATTACTTCCAAGTTTGGGTTCATGTGTATTGGGTGAAACAGCGCCCCCTCCTGGTGGTTGGCAGGGTTAAATATAGGGAACGCAGTTTATCTCGTTGCCAGTTTGACAGATGGGCGCGATGTTCACCAAGTTTAACGGTCTGATGGGCTGTTATGTTAGCTTGTTGCTAATATGAACTGCTGTTCCCGCTGAGACGACCAAAACTTCTGATCAGTACACGTTCTGTTTCACACAGATTAAACGATTCATCTCATCCTGTCTCCTGGCCCATTCTTAACACAACGCAGAACTGATCGACCAAAAATTACCGAGGTTACATAAGAATGAGCTTTATGTTGACAAAACCTAATATCAACTTTAGTAAATAAATAAGGAATGAAAAATATTCTTTATGTTGTTATTCATGTTTTTATTTGACCATTTAGTTTCTTTATTTATAGATGTAACTGGTTGTACCACCAAGGCTGTTAAATTCCCACCAACCGACACAGATACTGCTGTGCAATGTGAATATAGACGCTATGTTTGCACCAACATCCTTTAATTAATTCAGTTCATTTCATTTGTAGTTTTAATTGGTTTTATAAAAAGGTAGCTGTTATGAATATTCTTTTGTTGAATTCAATAAAAATTGACGTCATATTTATGCAAGACCAAAATAAAGATTGTTTGTCCATGCTATACATTTAGCAAGGTTGCATATCAAATTTACTTCCTTCAGTATCTTTGCAATAGTGATAATAAAGAAATGACATTTTCTACATGACCAGAGTAGCTCCATAAACTGCTGGTACAGGTTTTAAGTCACTATAATATTTGAGGAGAATAAAGGGGATGCATATTGTGGCAGGTTCAAAATCCATATTGCCCAAAAATGCATCCCTGAGCTGATTGGGGTAAATAAAGAGTTAAAACCCTCTGGAGTCTAAATGGCCGTTTTGGTCTCATTTTGAATTTACGCTTATATTTCAACCATAAAAACTATTTTCATTTCCTTGTTTGGTATCATTATTTTCGGCACAACCTAAGCTTGATGATTTTACAGTGTTTGCTTCATTTTGACAAAATGCATTATGATGAAAAAACACACAAAAACAAAAATAAATCATGATATTTGTACTATTATAACATTAAAAAAATTATTGATTCAGTCGTTTTTACAGCCTAAAATGAAACTTTCTTTTGTCAATTTTAAGAACTTGTGTACAAACAGCCAAAATGTAATTAGTATATATATGGTTACAGCACATTGCGGCAATTTCTCAGGCTTTTTTCTTCATTATTTCCACGTTGTCTGCGTCCAAGTCTGCCTGGAGACCTGTGGGACAAAATGGTCGACAATGCTTTCTGATTGGTTGCTTCAGACGTGTGGTACGTTTGAGGACATCGGATGGATGGAGTTCATGTTGCATTCGTTCACTTTTTGATCATAAAACATAAGTTACTGCGTTTCTCTTTTTGGCCGGCAGGGGGCGAAATCACGATCGAACGTATTTCTGGTTTTATTTCGAAATAAATATAAAACAAAATCAATATAAAACACTACTATTTTAAAGTTAGAAGACTCTAATGTCCAACAAACTTGAACTCAACACTGTTTGAGCGGGAGCCGTTCGAGCCGCCGTGGAGCGGCCACCGACCGCAGAGGGGAGAAATAACCGTTTCTACATAACCAGAGGAGGTCCAATAACTGATGGCACAAGTTTTAAATCACTATAAAAATATTTGAGGAGAATAGAGGGGATGCATATTTTGACAGGCTCAAAATCCATATTGCTAAAACTGCATCCCTGAGCTGATTTATGAAATAAAGAGCTGAAAGGATTTTACCTTTTAATGACCCTTGTTCTCTGAGCTAAGTTTCATATCAACAATACAAATATTTTCCGGTTCATAAATTAAAATCATTCCATCCTACTTTAACAGACTAGAAAGTTAAGCTTGATATAAAATGTTCTACATAATGGGCCTCTGTTTGGTTTTAAGTTATTATGGTATCAAAAGACAAAGCAGAGAATTTCAAACCGTTTCCAACAGACACGGAGTGAAAACTGTTCCATGTGTTAATAAAGGTGTAAAAACAGTTTTTATTTCAAGTAATGTGCGAAATAAAACTCACCGTTTAAGGATTACATGGTTAAGAACCGTGATAAAGTTACAAATATCTTTAAATTTCCTCTTCTGTCACATTTCAGTCCGTTTTTTCGTCGATAGCTTAGAGCGATGCGCGCTCCCGCGACAGGGGACGAAATTCTGGGCAAAACACCGGCCGAGGTACTGCAGCGAGGGCAAGCTGCGGGTCGGAGGCCTTGGTTCGGTTGGTACCGAGCTGCGGGTCGGAGGCCTTGGTTCGGTTGGTACCGAGCTGCGGGTCGGAGGCCTTGGTTCGGTTGGTACCGGGTCGGAGGCCTTGGTTCGGTTGGTACCGGGTCGGAGGCCTTGGTTCGGTTGGTACCGGGTCGGAGGCCTTGGTTCGGTTGGTACCGGGTCGGAGGCCTTGGTTCGGTTGGTACCGGGTCGGAGGCCTTGGTTCGGTTGGTACCCGGGTCGGAGGCCTTGGTTCAGTTGGTACCGAGTTGCGGGTCAGAGGCCTTGGTTCAGTTGGTACCGGGTCGGAGGCCTTGGTTCGGTTGGTACCGGGTCGGAGGCCTTGGTTCGGTTGGTACCGGGTCGGAGGCCTTGGTTCGGTTGGTACCGGGTCGGAGGCCTTGGTTCGGTTGGTACCGGGTCGGAGGCCTTGGTTCGGTTGGTACCGAGCTGCGGGTCGGAGGCCTTGGTTCGGTTGGTACCCGGGTCGGAGGCCTTGGTTCGGTTGGTACCGAGCTGCGGGTCGGAGGCCTTGGTTCGGTTGGTACCGAGTCGGAGGCCTTGGTTCGGTTGGTACCGAGTCGGAGGCCTTGGTTCGGTTGGTACCGAGCTGCAGGTCGGAGGCCTTGGTTCGGTTGGTACCAGGTCGGAGGCCTTGGTTCGGTTGGTACCGAGCTGCGGGTCGGAGGCCTTGGTTCGGTTGGTACCGGGTCGGAGGCCTTGGTTCGGTTGGTACCGGGTCGGAGGCCTTGGTTCGGTTGGTACCGAGCTGCGGGTCGGAGGCCTTGGTTCGGTTGGTACCGGGTCGGAGGCCTTGGTTCGGTTGGTACCGGGTCGGAGGCCTTGGTTCGGTTGGTACCGAGCTGCGGGTCGGAGGCCTTGGTTCGGTTGGTACCGAGTCGGAGGCCTTGGTTCGGTTGGTACCGAGTCGGAGGCCTTGGTTCGGTTGGTACCGAGCTGCGGGTCGGAGGCCTTGGTTCGGTTGGTACCGAGCTGCGGGTCGGAGGCCTTGGTTCGGTTGGTACCGAGCTGCGGGTCGGAGGCCTTGGTTCGGTTGGTACCGAGTCGGAGGCCTTGGTTCGGTTGGTACCGGGTCGGAGGCCTTGGTTCGGTTGGTACCGAGCTGCGGGTCGGAGGCCTTGGTTCGGTTGGTACCGGGTCGGAGGCCTTGGTTCGGTTGGTACCGAGCTGCGGGTCGGAGGCCTTGGTTCGGTTGGTACCGGGTCGGAGGCCTTGGTTCGGTTGGTACCGGGTCGGAGGCCTTGGTTCGGTTGGTACCGAGCTGCGGGTCGGAGGCCTTGGTTCGGTTGGTACCGAGTCGGAGGCCTTGGTTCGGTTGGTACCGAGTCGGAGGCCTTGGTTCGGTTGGTACCAGGTCGGAGGCCTTGGTTCGGTTGGTACCGGGTCGGAGGCCTTGGTTCGGTTGGTACCGAGCTGCGGGTCGGAGGCCTTGGTTCGGTTGGTATTCTCCAAGGATGTAAATGTCCCCTCTACAGGACCACACGGGCCACTCAAGGCCCCCAGGCCTTGAGTTGAACACATGCTGAGACGCGCTGACCTTTGAGTTCCTGCTTAGATCATCATCAAACTGGAACAATCTGAGGGCATCTGAAGGTCAAAGGCAGTTACACATTTTAACTGTAAGAAACACAGACATGAAGCCACATGGAGGCGTTACATCGTTTATTTACAGTTAAATCTCAGAAGACATCAGCAGATACAGAGGCAAACCCCCAGAGGGGGGCAGCAGAACCCAGAGGGGGGCAGCAGAACCCAGAGGGGGCAGCAGAACCCAGAGGGGGGCAGGCAGAAACCCAGAGGGGGCAGCAGAACCCAGAGGGGGCAGCAGAACCCAGAGGGGGCAGCAGCAGAACCCAGAGGGGGCAGCAGAACCCAGAGGGGGGCAGCAGAACCCAGAGGGGGCAGCAGCAGAACCCAGAGGGGGCAGCAGAACCCAGAGGGGGCAGCAGAACCCAGAGGGGGGCAGCAGAACCGGCTCTCGAGGTGTTATTAGCAAAAGGTTCTGTAAGGAATCGGTTCCGCTGACGTTAACAGGTCAGAGAGTCTCAGGGCAACGAGGACAGAAACCTGGACGGGTCTGACAGACTTGAGGCATCTGGTTCTGATCCAGGACTTCCCAACCCAGCTCCACAGGAACAGAACTGAAGGGATATACCAGGCTCTGATGAAGTTCCATCTGGGAAACAGCTGGGTCCAGACTCGGGTTCTGGAGCGGGTTCTGCAGTAGATCAGGCAGAACCAGGGTGGTCAGTGGATTACACCTGGTGCTGTTTTTCCTGACCCATAAACTCTCTGACCTGGAAACTGGTTCGGTCCAGTTGGTCCCGTCCAGTTTGTGGCTCAGTAGGTGAATGATCAGAACTATCAGAACACAGCTGCAGAATAATACAGGATCAGAACATTTACAGTATTTACATCCAGGCTGTGGTCCAAAGTTCACAGAACAAATCTCCAACCAGAACCAGAACCAACCCACACATTGATCCGGTTAGGTCCAGTTAGGTCCTTCAGGTCGGACTGATGGAACCGGACCCGGGAAGCAGAATTCTGGACAAGAGCTGCCGAGTTTCAGGTCCGTACTGCAGGTCCGGTTCTTAAGCAATCAATGGCCCGGTTCGTCCTACAGACGTAAACTTCTGAGCACGCTCACTAGAGACGTTTGTTTCATCCAATCAGATGATCACTTGCAGTCACCTGACCTCACCTGCTGGAGAAACACCTGGAATCCACAAATTTATCAAGCTAAGAGATGTTAACGAGTCGAGTTAACGAGTCCAGAGACGTTAACAAGTCGAGTTAACGAGTCCAGAGACGTTAACAAGTCGAGTTAACGAGTCCAGAGACGTTAACGAGTCGAGTTAACAAGACCAGAGACGTTAAAGAGTCAAATTAACGAGTCCAGAGACGTTAACGAGTCAAATTAACGAGTCCAGAGACGTTAACGAGTCAAATTAACGAGTCCAGAGACGTTAACGAGTCAAATTAACGAATCCAGAGACGTTAACGATTCAAATTAACGAGTCCAGAGACGTTAACGAGTCAAATTAACGAGTCCAGAGACGTTAACGAGTCAAATTAACGAGTCCAGAGACGTTAACGAGTCAAATTAACGAATCCAGAGACGTTAACGAGTCAAATTAACGAGTCCAGAGACGTTAACGAGTCGAGTTAATGAGTCCAGAGACTTTAACGAGTCAAATTAACGAGTCCAGAGACGTTAACAAGTCAAATTTACGAGTCCAGAGACGTTAACGAGTCGAGGTAATGAGTCCAGAGACGTTAACGAGTCAAATTAACGAGTCCAGAGACGTTAACGAGTCAAATTAACGAATCCAGAGACGTTAATGAGTCAAAGTAACGAATCCAGAGACGTTAATGAGTCGAGTTAACGAGTCCAGAGATGTTAACGAGTCGAGTTAACGAGTCCAGAGACGTTAATGAGTCGAGTTAACGAGTCCAGAGACGTTAATGAGTCGAGTTAACGAGTCCAGACGTTAACGAGTCAAATTAATGAGTCCAGAGACGTTAACGAGTCAAATTAACGAGTCCAGAGACGTTAACGAGTCAAATTAACGAATCCAGAGACGTTAACGAGTCAAAGTAACGAATCCAGAGACGTTATCGAGTCCAGAGACGTTAACGAGTCGAGTTAATGAGTCCAGAGACGTTAATGAGTCGAGTTAATGAGTCCAGAGACGTTAATAAGTCGAGTTAATGAGTCAAGAGGCGTTAAAGAGTCGAGTTAATGAGTCCAGAGACGTTAATGAGTCAAATTAACGAGTCCAGAGACGTTAACGTGTCGAATTAATGAATCCAGAGACGTTAACGAGTCCAGAGACGTTTAAAGAGTCAAGTTAATGAGTCAAGAGACGTTAATGAGTCAAATTAACGAGTCCAACGATGTTAACGTGTCGAATTAATGAGTCCAGAGACGTTAATGAGTCAAAGTAACGAATCCAGAGACGTTAATGAGTCGAGTTAATGAGTCAAGAGGCGTTAATGAGTCAAAGTAACGAATCCAGAGACGTTAACGAGTCGTTAAGTCGTTAACGACTTAACGACTCTCTGGAATCCATTCCAGAGAATGGATTCATTCTCTGGAATGAATCCAGAGACGTTAACGAGCTGTGATTTTGAACAACTCCACACATGGGCAGTGTGGATCCCAGTGGAATGAAAATCATTCCTCATCCTTCAAAATAAAAGCTCTCAGGAGAAACTGAGGAGCTGCATAATGTGTGGCCACGCCACACTGTGATGTCATAGTAGAAAGTCTGCAGTGGTCAAGTGGATTCAGTTAGCGCTTCCTCAGTTTACCTCCACCAGGGGGCGCTACTTGCACAAAGGATCTACAGACAGGCGAGATTGTCCAAAGTCCGCGGCCGGTTCCGGCGGCTCACACGGAGGATTCACGGGCCGTTTTAGATCCGAGCGCGCCGGCCCGGCTGAGGAAAGGGAAGGCGGGTTCCGAGGCAGCCGGAGGCCACGGTCAGAGCCAGGCTGGCCCAGGCGCAGCAGATGGACCAGCCGTAGCCGTGGTCCACGTCGGACGGGAGGCCGTAGATGAAGGGCGGGTTCCTGGAGAGGTCATAGGTCACGCTGGCAGCATATGTGCACAGAGAAATGGTGCAGAAGATCCCTGAAGACAGAACACACAAAGGATCAGGGTTCTGAAACATGGACCAGCAGAACCTCAGAGGGTCAGAACCTCAGGACTTTCAGCGACCCAAACAGGAAGTTCTTCCTCCTGCCTGGAATCACACCTGCTGCTTAGCCGCCGCCTGGTTCTGAACATATCGCTCTTTAATGGACCGTGTGTATCAGTGTGTCTGGGTCGACCCGGTCCGGCGGCAGTGCGCTGCAGTGCCTGGCTGCCCCAGCAGGGGGCGACCCCTACCTGCCATGAGGAAGAGCAGCCCGGAGACGTGCTGAGTCAGACTCTCCTCCCAGAAGAAGCCGACCGACGCCACGATGCTGCCGCACAGCAGGACGGCGGCCGCCATGCCGAGGAAACCCGCAGTGATGCGCCGGAGATCTGAGGACACACACACGGATAAAACACACTCACACACACACACACACACGAATAAAACACACTCACACACACACACACACACACGGATAAAACACACACACACACACACACGGATAAAACACACTCACACACACACACACACACGGATAAAACACACTCACACACACACACACACGGATAAAACACACTCACACACACACACACACGGATAAAACACACTCACACACACACACACACGGATAAAACACACTCACACACACACACACACGGATATAAAACACACTACACACACACACACACACATGAATAAAACACACTCACACACACACGAATAAAACACACTCACACACACACGAATAAAACACACTCACACACACACGAATAAAACACACTCACACACACACGAATAAAACACACTCACACACACACACACATGAATAAAACACACTCACACACACACGAATAAAACACACTCACACACACACACACATGAATAAAACACACTCACACACACACGAATAAAACACACTCACACACACACGAATAAAAACACACTCACACACACACGAATAAAACACACTCACACACACACGAATAAAACACACTCACACACAACGAATATAAAACACACTCACACACACACACACATGAATAAAACACACTCACCACACACACGAATAAAACACACTCACACACACACACACATGAATAAAACACACTCACACACACACCGAATAAAACACACTCACACACACACACACATGAATAAAA
>CM065353.1:122500-290000 GCA_033032245.1 Poecilia picta
TTTTATTTTGAAACGAAAAAACCAAAGAACGAACCAGACACAGATTAATCCAATAAAGCTGATCCAAGTATATTGATTCCTGTTCTGAATTGTGATGGTAGTTCTTCGGGACTCCAAGTTTGTTCCTGTTTTGGTTTAAGTAAGTATTCTGAAGGTGTTCTAAATTTGAAAAAGTAGTGAGTACTTATAAATTTCTGAGTGAAAATAAAAACTAAAAGTTGCTGTTCTGGAAGTAGATTTTCTGTTTGTTCGTTCTCATTCCTTTTCTGGGTCTGAGTCTCTGCATTATAATCTAAAATGTATTCAAAACGTAATGTGAAGTATACACATAGCAACAGTCAGACATCAAGGAGTGTATGTGTTTGTGTAAATCACGGAGGGGGGGGAGGGTTGGGGGGGGGGGTCGGGACCCTCCCAATCTTGGAAAAGTCCAGAATTGCCCCCCCCCCCAAAGAAATCATGAAAGAAACTTGTATTTAAACAATACCAATATAAAAAGGCAATAGAAACAAAGAATGAAGTAAATCTGCCATTCATCTAAGAAAAAAATTATAATTAATTTTTAGGTTCCCCCCATTGTTAGAACAATGGTTCAGTCCAAAGTGAAGGAGGAGCAACAGCTGCTGAACTTCAGGCTCCGTTAGAGCCGCTGAGTGAGGAGCTAGCTGCTAGCTGTTAGCTGTTAGCTGTGGCTCTGCAGCTCTAACAAAAACCCTCCAGGAAGTAAATACTGACAGCTAAACACCTTTAACACGTTTTATTTACTTTCACTGCTCAATAGGAAGAAACACATCGACAATAAACAGCTGGAGATTTCATTACTTTGGCTGAATCAGGATAAACCGCCACCTTGAGAGTTGGAAATCAAAACTAGCTAAACTGCTACATTGCTTTCATAGACTTGTCTCCTTTTTCTGTAGTAAGTAGCCAATATTTAAATTATATTTAGCCCTAACTCTTACTTTAATAAGAAGAGTTTGAAACAGGAGCGGCTCAGCGTTAGCATTAGCTAACAGCTCAGTAAGGGAGCAGAGGGGCGACTGCAGCTGGCAGTAAAACAAATTAAAGTACGTCTATTTATTACTATCTTCAACGTAGAGCCTTTAAAACACAAAATAAAATCTCAATGTTTTTCTAGAAAACTGGTGCTGACCTTAAAGTTGAAGTTATTAGATTTAAACAGATTAGATTTAACTTCACTTCTACGGGTTGTTTACTGAGAAAAACACTTTTATTAATCATTGATACTTATTAGTCTTATATGATGGTGCAGCTTGAACACACAAAAAAACACGTTTTACTGCCGAACCCCCAAAAAATGCTCTTAAAAAATGTCCCCTTTACATTAAACCTCAATAATGACATGGGGTTTATTTCCTCGGCTGCATTTATACGGCTGTGATTCATGAAGCTCCGTCTCCCTGCAGTAGTAGAACATCAGGGATTCCCTGACCAAATTATGAACCTGGAGCCAATAGGAACCCAGAGGAACCGACAGGAACCTACAGGAACCAACAGGAACCTACAGGAACCTACAGGAACCTAAAGGAACCAACAGGAACCTACAGAACCTACAGGAACCAACAGGAACCAACAGGAACCTACAGGAACCTAACAGGAACCAACAAGAACCTACAGGAACCTAAAGGAACCAACAGGAACCGACATGAACCTACAGGAACCTAAAGGAACCGACGGGAACCGACAGGAACCTGAAACAACATGACATGCATGTGTGTAGGGTGTGTAGGTAGTGTGTGTTGTAGTGGTGTGTGAGTGTGTGGGTGTAGTGTTTTGTAGTGTGTAAGTGTTGTGTGTGTGGGTGTGTGTAGGTGTGGTGTAGGTGTGTGTGGTGTGTAAGTGTGTGTGGTGTGTAGGTGTGTGTAGGTGTGTGTGTGTAGGTGTGTGTGTGTGTGTAAGTGTGTGTGTGTGTGTAGGTGTGTGTGTGTAGGTGTGTAGGTGTGTGTGTGTGTGTAGGTGTGTGTGTGTGTGTAGGTGTGTGTGTGTAGGTGTGTGTGGGTGTGTGTGTGTGTGTAGGTGTGTGTGTGTGTGGTGTGTGAAGGTGTGTGTGTGTGTGGTGTGTGTGTGTAGGTTGTAGGTGTGTGTTGTGTGTGAGGTGTAGTGTGTGTGTCTAGGTGTGTGTGTGTGTGTAGGTGTGTGTAGTGGTAGTGTGTGTGTGTGGTGTGTGTAGAGTGTGTGTGTGTAGGTGTAGGTGTGTGTGTAGGTTGTGTGTGTGGTGTGTGTGTGTGTGTGTAGGTGGGGTTGTGTGTGTGTGGTGTTTGTGTAGGTGTGTGTGTGTGTGGTGTGTGTGTGTGTAGGTGGTGTGTGTGTAGGTGTGTGTAAGTGTGTGTGTGTGGGTGTGTGTAGGTGTGTGTAGGTGTGTGTGTGTGTGTGTGTGTGTAGGTGTGTTGTAAGTGTGTGTGTGTGTGTAGGTGTGTGTGTGTAGGTCTGTAGGTGTGTGTGTGTGTGTTGTGTGTGTGTGTGTGTGTGTGTAGGTGTGTGTGTGTGTAGGTGGTGTGTGTGTGTAGGTGGTGTGTAGTGTGTGTGTGTGTAGGTGTGTGGTAGGTGTGTGTGTGTAGGTGTGTGTGTGTGTAGGTGTGTGTGTGTGTGTGTGTGTGTAGGTGTGTGTGTGTGTGTGTGTGTGTGTGTGTGGTGTGTGTGTGTGTGTGTGTGTGTGTAGGTGTGTGTAGGTGGTGTGTGTGGCTCACGCAGCAGGTGCCACTCGTCCTGCTGGATGGTCCTGGTCAGGTTCAGAGGGATGTTCCTTAACCTGATTGGCTGAGAGAAGTGATACTTCACAGCTGTGCAGCGATCGGCGATTCCTGCAGACACACAGGTGAGACACACCTGTGGTGATTCCATCAACCGGCAGAAGCAGGTGCATCATGGGAAATGTAGTGATGCGGCGTGGCTCTGACGAGGCTATTGGAGGCTGATGTAATCTGTGGATCTGGTTCTGCCGGTTCTGGATCGGGTCAGAGCGTTTGGTAGGACCCATCTGCTGGCCTCAGGTCAGGTTCTGGTTCTGATCCGTCCTGCCCGCCGCTGTTGGATCGGGTCAGAGCTCAGCATTACACCAGAACCATCTGGAACCCAGATGGTTCTGGAACCTGGTTCTGGACAGCTCTGTGGGCTGGATGATGTTTGACCGGGCTGGACCCAGAATCAGAACAACCCATCCAACTAGACCTACTAGCAGGAGGCTGGAGCAAAGCTGCAGGTAGTGGGTCCAGAACCAGCAGAACCAGAACCAGCAGAACCAGAACCAGCAGAACCAGAACCAGCAGAACCAGAACCTGCTCTCCTCTGCTGACACCATGGACAGGTTGCTGGTCCTCCCAGTTGACCGGTACCAGCAGGTATTGGGTTCAAACCGAGCTTCTTGTCAACACACAGATTAATGAGCTCATGACATCATCAGGTGACCTTTGACGTCCTCCTGTGACATCATCAGGGGGGGTCACACCTTCAGGAAGCTCAGGAATCTGACCGGAGCATCAGCAGCAGGATTAGCCACCCATTGATTGGTGTGTCTCTGTCTCTCTGTCTCGCTCCCCCTCCCCCCCTCCCTCCCTCCCTCCCTCCCTCCCTCCCCCCCCCCCCCCCCCTCACCCCGGTCGATCAGCTTGTCGATGTCCCGGTCCAGTCCCTTGAAGTAGCACTTCCTCCAGAGGCCGGAGTGTGTGGAGAACAGCGGCCTCCCGCAGTCCGTCTCCAGGATCCCCATCCCCAGAATCGCCCTCCAGTTTTCCAGCAGCTCTTCTTCCCTGCTGCCCACATGGACCGGCTTCATCAGCGCCACGTCCCGCTGCCGGCCCGCGGCCCCGCCGGTGTCCACCAGCGGCAGGTGGTAGATGGGCATCTCCCGGTTCTTCTGGTCGTTGGAGTCGGAACCGTCGCAGTTGAGCTTGTGCCTGCGGGTGTCGGTCTGGTACCAGTGGTCGGTGCCGATGGCGGTGACCAGCAGCAGCAGCGACACCGAGCTGAGCGCCAGGCTGACCGCGGACACCTTGACCGTGATGGGCCGCGCGCGCTCCATGGCCGGGCGTTGGACCGAACCGGCGGCGGTTCTGCTCTCTGCGCGGGTTCCGTTACTGGACGAGCTGCGCTGCCATCATCCTCCTCCATCCGCTGCTCCCGGTTTGGCCCGGACTGCGCGTTGTCATGCCGACTGGCCTCCGAGCTGCGTCAAGGTGCGCGCAGGTGGGCTGCTGCACCGGAAGCCGGCCCTTCACAATAAGATCCCAACGTCACTGTTGTTCCAGAGGCTTCCCTCCCTTCCCAAGTGAACTTTGACCTACGTGTCCAGGTGACGCTGCAGCAACACAGTTTGACGTCATCAACAGGTTCTAGCCACCTGCTGGTTCTGAGTCCAGTCCAACAGAACCGAGTCCTGATCAACTATCATCGTTTTCAGTTAATCTGGATTATTCAGATTATTTCATTCCGTAAAGGGAGACAGCGCCGCCTGCTGGATTCATTCATAAACTCTCAGACTAACGTGTTTAATTAACTAAGAGCAAAAATCAAAGTTAGTTTTTAGAGATTAGAGAATTAATCTGCACGTCCACCGTAATCCAACCGTAATCCAACATTCATCCAACACAAACCCAGAAGAAAAGATGAATCTTTAAACTCAAGTTGCTGCTGCAGCTGCTCTTCATCACCTGCTCAGGTGTTTCAGAGCAGCTGGTACCAAACCCGGTAGAATCACTCTGGACCTGCCGCAGCACTGAGGCCGGCCTAGTCAAAGGCCTAGACGGTGGAAGAACCACAGAACTGGTTCTGGTTCTGATCATTCTGAACCGACTAGAGAACTGGGTCGGACTCTCCAGTCCAGAACTCTGAGCCCTTTCCGGTCCAATAACTTATCGACGGGACTAAATGTGACGTTTCGACTCTTTGTTCTGTTTTTGCTGAAAGACGTGAAGCTGATCTACAAACTGTCTCAGAGCTAAACGTTTAGCCAAAATGGACATTTACTTTGATAGGTGGAGGAAGCAGGACTTTCAAAATAAAGGCTGGGCCAACGTCTCCATAAGTCGTGCTGGTGAGATGCTGAACGACGATGATCAGAGACATGACGGCTTTTATTTTGATGGTCCACTTCCGGTTAACAGCAAGCGAATTCGTGTCAAATCTAAATATTTGGTTACCACAGGCACCTTAGTGAGCAGGAGATATAGTCCAGTGGTTTTATTTTGAAATTCGGCTGTGAAGGAAACTCCAGATTAGCGCTGAGTCTGCAGATCAATGGCGGGGTCGGGGTGTGTTGTTGGACAGACTCAGGGTCATGTGCTTCCACTGGACTCATCTTCGTCCTTGTCAGCTTTATCTTGTTTCCGTGGCGACCTGGAGACTGAGGCCTCCTGGGAAATCTCAGGTGAAAGCTGCTGCCGTCCCAGGAAGAGAATAACAGCCATGAGAGCATCAATAATTCAGGAGGTCCCTGCTGGCCTCTGCTGCTTCCTGTAACTCAACGCCTCCCCCCAACCCGACCCGATCAAGCAGCGCCGGCAGGAGCCTCAGGAGCAGGAAGTGAGCAGGAAACCTCACACTCTCCACAATAAAACAGGAAGCTTTGAAAGGAGGAAGCTCCACTGGGGAATCCTGGGCCCCTGGCCAAAGAATACATTGGAGGCCCCCGGCTGTTACATCTCTTGTGTTTGGACGGCTTGAAAAGGCCTGGCTGTCTTTGATGCTAGCACAACATTTACTGCTAATGAACTTTAGATGCAACATGCTGTATGCAAATAGGCTGTTTTCACTTTTTAAATCACTGAAGGCAACATGCAAAATACACATAAAACAATCCAGACTTCTAAAATGTAGCTGCGTTTTATTCAGGCTTCAGTTTAACTTTAATAAAATCTGTTTCCTCCATGTTTGTTAAAGCTTCACCATGTAGCCGTTTGTTATGAGACAAATAATCCATCTCCTCCATCTGCTTCCTGAATCACTATTACTGGTTAAAGTGACGCACCGTTCTGACCCAAACAACCAATCAGAACCAGGAGGAGGGTCTTAGCGCTGTCAATCATCCTCATTCACTCACTGCTAAACGTGCTAATGGGGGAGAAACAACTTATCATGACAAGAAACCGTTTATCTGCCATCATTGGTAGCTATGCTAACTAAACTGAGCATTCACAGCTCTGTGCTATGCTAGCTGCAGCGCAGCAGGAAGGATGAGCAGCACCACATGAGATGGTGATTGACAGCACTAAAACTCTCCTGCCTCTGATTGGTTGTTTCTAGCCTGGTAAAAAAAAAGGATTCTGTAGTATACTGCAAACATACTTACATTTGTGAAAGTACACTTTAAGTATGCTAATTATTAAGTGTACTACCTATAAGTATATCTGAAGTATACTAAAAATACACTTGTACCAATTTCAATATTAGTACTTTAAACACACTTAAACATAATTGTACCAAAACACACTATTAATATATTAAATAAAAGTATACTTTAAGCAAACAAAATCTGAATGAATATGTATAAACTTTTAAGTGCCTTAATAATCTTTTACTATTTATTAACATTGCATACAATAAAAAAGGATAATCATGATGTAATTTTTAAGAAAGAATCCAATCAATTTTCAGATGTGTGATGTAAAAACCTTATAATCAACGGCATCAGCTCCAGTTCAGACTCCAGACCAGATGGTGGCGGTTTTGCACATTTTCATTTATTTAAAAAACGCCACAAAGAGAAGAAACAACTTGAAGCAGGGAAGATAACAGACGCTGTTCAAATTCATGATTTTTACTCGCATAATATTGCCTTAAAAGTAGAGAAGGTCTTGACAATAGTTACTAATTTAGTTAAATTCAAGCTGGTGACGTCCGAGTTAGACGACAACACAACAGGACAACAACCGATGGAAATGAAATGTGTGTCACAAAAGGAGCCCAGAGGGACAAAGATGCTAAGTGTTGCTAGCTGGTGGTAAGTTTGCTTATTAATTATCTTCATTTAATTATAATTAGTGCAGTAAAGATATATAACTTATGTTGGTTTCTTAAATAATTATGTTTATCATTTTATTGTGACTTATGATTATTATTATAGTAATAATTCAGCTTCATGTTATAACTGGAGGCTGTTTGTAGGACTTATACTTTAATTCATAAACTAACCTGGTTTTAATTAAGCTCCATAAAACGGAGAGACTTTGATATTGTGAGGTTGTTGTTCTAACTGGTTCATCAATGATTTTATCTTCAATATGTTTTCAGTCTAACTGAGCAAATGAAGATGAAAGAGGAAGACAGAGAAATCAGGTGTTAGGAAACCTAAAGACTTTGTGTCTCAGAAGAATCTCTGACTCCACCAGATCAACAACCAGCTCTGAGGATGAACCTCCACATCGTCTTCATGTTGTCAGCTACATTTTCAACAACTAAAACTGCTGTTACCAACACAAAGTGCTTAATAAACATGATTTGATTTAAAGGTAACGGGAAAGAATTTTTCTCTTCTTGTTAATCTAACATTTATCTTTCATTGTTTTATTTGTTGGTGACCTTCAGGACCTTGTAAGTGACCTTCAGGTCAGTGTACCTTCAGGACCCAAGTCAGTGACCTTTAGGACCCAGTCAGTGACCTTCAGGTCAGTGACCTTTAGGACCCAGTCGGTGACCTTCAGGTCAGTGACCTTCAGGACCCTGTCGGGGACCTTTAGGAACCCTGTCGGTGACCTTTAGGACCCTGTCAGTGACCTTCAGGTCGTCGGTGACCTTTAGGACCCTGTCGGTGACCTTTAGGACCCTGTCGGTGACCTTTAGGACCCTGTCGGTGACCTTTAGGACCCTGTCGGTGACCTTTAGGACCCTGTCAGTGACCTTCAGGTCGGTGACCTTTAGGACCCTGTCGGTGACCTTTAGGACCCTGTCGGTGACCTTTAGGACCCTGTCAGTGACCTTTAGGACCCTGTCAGTGACCTTCAGGTCGGTGACCTTTAGGACCCTGTCGGTGACCTTTAGGACCCTGTCAGTGACCTTCAGGTCGGTGACCTTCAGGTCGGTGACCTTTAGGACCCTGTCGGTGACCTTTAGGACCCTGTCGGTGACCTTTAGGTGACCTTTAGGACCCTGTCAGTGACCTTCAGGTCGGTGACCTTCAGGTCGGTGACCTTTAGGACCCTGTCGGTGACCTTTAGGACCCTGTCGGTGACCTTTAGGTGACCTTTAGGACCCTGTCGGTGACCTTTAGGACCCAGTCAGTGACCTTTAGGACCCAGTCAGTGACCTTCAGGTCAGTGACCTTCAGGTCAGTGACTTTTAGGACCCTGTCGGTGACCTTTAGGACCCTGTCGGTGACCTTTAGGACCCTGTCAGTGACCTTCAGGTCGGTGACCTTTAGGACCCTGTCAGTGACCTTCAGGTCGGTGACCTTTAGGACCCTGTCAGTGACCTTCAGGTCGGTGACCTTTAGGACCCTGTCGGTGACCTTTAGGACCCTGTCAGTGACCTTTAGGACCCTGTCGGTGACCTTCAGGTCGGTGACCTTTAGGACCCTGTCGGTGACCTTTAGGACCCTGTCGGTGACCTTTAGGACCCTGTCGGTGACCTTTAGGACCCTGTCGGTGACCTTTAGGACCCTGTCAGTGACCTTCAGGTCGGTGACCTTCAGGTCGGTGACCTTTAGGACCCTGTCAGTGACCTTCAGGTCGGTGACCTTCAGGTCAGTGACCTTTAGGACCCTGTCGGTGACCTTCAGGTCGGTGACCTTTAGGACCCTGTCGGTGACCTTTAGGACCCTGTCGGTGACCTTTAGGACCCTGTCGGTGACCTTTAGGACCCTGTCGGTGACCTTTAGGACCCTGTCGGTGACCTTTAGGACCTGTCAGTGACCTTCAGGTCAGTGACCTTTAGGACCCTGTCGGTGACCTTCAGGACCCTGTCAGTGACCTTTAGGACCCTGTCGGTGACCTTCAGGTCGGTGACCTTTAGGACCCTGTCGGTGACCTTTAGGACCCTGTCGGTGACCTTTAGGACCCTGTCGGTGACCTTCAGGACCCTGTCGGTGACCTTTAGGACCCTGTCAGTGACCTTTAGGACCCTGTCGGTGACCTTCAGGTCGGTGACCTTTAGGACCCTGTCAGTGACCTTTAGGACCCTGTCAGTGACCTTCAGGACCCTGTCGGTGACCTTTAGGACCCTGTCGGTGACCTTTAGGACCCTGTCAGTGACCTTTAGGACCCTGTCGGTGACCTTCAGGTCGGTGACCTTTAGGACCCTGTCGGTGACCTTTAGGACCCTGTCGGTGACCTTTAGGACCCTGTCGGTGACCTTCAGGACCCTGTCGGTGACCTTTAGGACCCTGTCAGTGACCTTTAGGACCCTGTCGGTGACCTTCAGGTCGGTGACCTTTAGGACCCTGTCAGTGACCTTTAGGACCCTGTCAGTGACCTTCAGGACCCTGTCGGTGACCTTTAGGACCCTGTCGGTGACCTTCAGGTCGGTGACCTTTAGGACCCTGTCAGTGACCTTTAGGACCCTGTCAGTGACCTTCAGGACCCTGTCAGTGACCTTTAGGACCCTGTCGGTGACCTTCAGGACCCTGTCGGTGACCTTTAGGACCCTGTCGGTGACCTTTAGGACCCTGTCAGTGACCTTCAGGACCCTGTCGGTGACCTTTAGGACCCTGTCGGTGACCTTTAGGACCCTGTCGGTGACCTTTAGGACCCTGTCGGTGACCTTCAGGACCCTGTCGGTGACCTTTAGGACCCTGTCAGTGACCTGTCCAGGTGAACCTGCCTCTCATCTGATGCTGCTGGACATGGGCACCACCAGCCCCCCTCACCACCTGCAGGGATCAGTATGTTCAGATCATGGACAGATTTGAAGGTAGTTTGTCTCCTTAAGTCTTTGTTCTCTTTAAATACAAAAGCTTCTCTGTCTAATTGCTCTATTGTCCTTTTTGTAGGTTTCTGTAAGGTGCAGTGAACAGGAATGTTCTGTCGTTGATCCTCACTGTCATGTTTTATTGTCACACTTAAACGTTCATGTTCATGTGTTCACTTTTGATGTGTGAACTGATCATTTATGTAAAGTTCATAAAGTTGTGAGTAAAATTGGACAATTTTAAAATGTCTGTAATAAAAAATATTTGAATTACTTTGGGCATCTTGTGTAATTAATCTTTCCATGTAATTTTAGCCTAAAACCATGTAAGTACTGTAGTGCAGTTATGCATGTAATTTACTAAATAGGAACGTAGGAATAAAGACGAATTAAGAGTAATTAAAATGGTCTTTATTATCAATAGCAGGAAATCAAAAATAAGTGTAATTTAAATACATTATTATATTAATAGTATATTTAAAATACATTTGAAGTATATGAAATATATATTTTTAATATAATTCTGAGACGGAATTATTACACTCAAAATATAGTAAAGCTCTGAAAAATGAAATTTAAAAAGTATACTTTAAGTACACTTGAAGTTGTTCCAAAAATACGTATAGTAAACTCAAATATACTATAGTTGTAATTTAATACTATTTAAATACTACTAAAGTATACTTGGTACAAAATTAGTTGTTCCAAAATAGTACAGTTGAAGTACATTGATAAAAGTACTAAAGTATGTTAACATGTAGTACTAAAGTACCAATACTCTGATGAGTGTAAACTGTTGTGATCAGTGATTTTCTGTCCTGTTTCCTGTCCTCCATGTTGATCCATCCCAGCTCTTGTCTTTGTCTCTCCTGGTTCCTCCTGTGTTTTCTCACCTCACTAATACCACCAATCATGACCCTAAACAAGTTTTACTACATATAAATGACCAAACAGAGAAATGACTACAGATCAGCAGCTAATCGTCTGACAATATTGTTCTTAAAATTGATCAAAACTAATTAACCTACAGATTTATAACTGTATTGTTTTTACATCTACAATAAAGTTGATTATTAGAAACAATTTGACATCCAGCTGCATCCAGTAGAACCAGAACCAGAACCAGAACCAGAACCAGAACCAGAACCAGAACAGCTCAGATTCACATGGACAGAAGCTGCTGCCTCCTGTCAGGTTCTCCTCTTCCTCCTCTTCCTCTTCCTCCATCAGCTCAAATCGATCCGCAGGTCCAGATCACCTTGGAGGGGGGGGGGGGGGGGGCGACCGTGTGTGTGTGTGTGTGTGAGTGTGTGTGTGAGAGAGTGTTGTGTGTGTGAGTGTGTGTTGTGAGAGAGTGTGTGTGTGTGTGAGTGTGGTGAGTGTGTGTGTGTGTGTGTGGAGAGTGTGTGTGTGTGTGAGTGTGTGAGTGTGTGTGTGTGTGTGTGTGTGAGAGAGTGTGGTGTGTGGTGTGGTGGTGTGTGATGTGTTGTTGTGAGTGTGTGGAGTGTGTGTGTGTGGTGTGTGTGTGTGTGAGAGTGGTGTGTGGTGTGTGAGTGTGTGAGTGTGTGTGTGTGTGTTGGTGTGTGTGGTGTGTGTGAGTGTGTGTGTGGTGTGTGTGAGTGTGTGTGAGTGTGTGTGTGGTGTGGTGTGTGTGTGTGAGTGGTGGTGTGTGTGTGTGTGGGTGTGTGTGTGGAGTGTGGTGTGTGTGAGTGTGTGTGAGTGTGTGTGTTTTGGGGTGAGTGTGTGAGTGTGTGAGTGTGTGAGTGTGTGTGTGAGTGTGTGTGGTGTTGTGTGAGTGTGTGTGAGTGTGTGAGTGTGTGGTGTGTGTGTGTGTGGTGTGTGTGAGTGTGTGTGAGTGTGTGTGTGTGTGAGTGTGTGTGTGAGGTGTGGGTGTGAGTGTGTGTGAGTGTGTGTGAGGTGTGTGGTGAGTGTGGTGTGTGTGAGTGTGTGTGTGGGTGTGGTGTGTGAGTGTTGTGTGTGTGAGTGTGTTGTGAGAGTGTGTGTGTGAGTGTGTGTGTGGTGTGGTGTGGTGAGTGTGTGTGGAGGTGTGGTGTGTGAGGTGTGTGGTGGTGTGTGTGTGTGGTGTGGGTGTGATGTGTGTGGTGTGTGTGTGAGTGTGTGTGGAGTGTGGTGTGTGGTGTGGTGTGGTGGTGTGGTGTGTGTGTGAGGTGTGTGAGAGTGTGTGTGTGAGTGTGTGTGAGTGTGTTGTGTGTGGGAGTGTGTGTGTGTGAGTGTGTGTGTGTGTGTGTGAGTGTGTGTGAGTGTGTGTGTGAGTGTGTGTGTGTGAGTGTGTGTGTGTGTGTGGTGTGTGTGGGGTGTGAGTGTGTGTGTGGGGTGTGTGTGGGTGTGGTGTGTGTGTGGTGTGAGTGTGTGGTGTGTGTGTGGTGTGTGTGTGTGTGTGTGTGTGGTGTGTGTGTGTGGTGTGTGTGTGTGTGTGTGTGTGTGTGAGTGTGTGTGTGAGTGTGTGTGTGGTGTGTGTGTGTGTGTGTGTGTGTGGTGTGTGTGTGTGTGGTGTGTGTGTGGTGTGGTGTGTGTGTGTGTGTGTGTGTGTGTGTGTGTGTGTGTGTGGTGTGTGTGTGTGTGTGTGTGTGTGTGTGTGTGTTGGTGTGTGTGTGTGTGTGTTGTTAATTAGCACCCAGTCCGTGTTGCCCCCCCTTTTTCCCCCAGAGGCGTGACGTCGTGACGAAGCAGCAGGATCGACGTCACTAAGCTGGAGTCACCAGGTGAGGCCACTTCCTATGGCACTTTCAAAGTAAAAGTCTCCCACATCTCGAGGATGACGTTAATGCGGCCGGTGACGCTGGATCCGGATGGTTGCCATGGTGACTGGCTGAAGCGTTTGTGCCGCCATGTTGTGAGTGGCAGCTGGTTTAAAACCTGACATCTAATAATTAGAGCGAAGTCCAACCTGGAAGTGATTGATAATCAATAACCGATAATAAGAATAATAGGAAACTGACCCACATCCGGGTCGTTCGGACTGATGCGGCTCCTCAGCATCTAGACCAGCGGTTCTGAACCTGGTTCGGTCCGATTGAACCGCAGGGGTTCGGCAGTGTAAAGACGTGATGACGCACCGCTTTGACGTCACTACTGCAGAGGATCCGTTACATTGCCGAGCCAATCAGAGCTCAGAGGAACCTGATTGGAGGAGCTTCACTCAGCAGGGATTTGAACTTGTGTCTTTATTTACTTCAGCAAAGCTCAGTTTTTACCAAACTGTAGCTTTATTATGGGTCAGAACCAGAACTTTCCATTTCCCTCCAGCTTCAGTTTTCATCTAAATTTGCCAGATGATGAATGTGACCCGGATCAGAACCTGAGAACTCCTGGTTCTGGTGGACCCGGTCCAGAGGGAAACAGGTCCAATCATGATCATCTAGAGATGAGCAGGCAGAACCGGAACCAGTTCCAACCCAACCACAGGGTTCTTCTGCACGCAGGACTTCCCTCTGGTTCTGGTTCTGGTCGATCCAAACTGAAGTTTTCTGTAACAGAACCAGTTCTGATTCGGTTCTGTTGTCTCTGCAGAACCCGAGAAGGTTCTGGTTCTGAGCAAAAACATGATCTTTATTACTGTTGCTATGATATGACGTCATGTCTAAACGGGTCACGTGGTTCGGTTCGACTCGGATCAGTTCTGAACTGGGCCGCTGACATCAGGCTTTTATTGTGAAAGTCTTGGCGCAGAGCAGCAGCCGGAAGGAGAGAAGCTTCCGAACCGTTTGGACCGTCGGAGCTCCGAACTCACCTGAGCAACAGGTGCGACCAGAACCCGGTAAGCCAACCCGCCCAGCGCCGGGCTCTTCGGTCCGGTTCGGGTCGGTTCGGTGGTCCGAACCCGCTGCTAACAGAGCTAATCTGTACAGAACCCGCTCCGGTTCGGTTCCGGTCGGGTTTGGACCGGCTCTGTCTGCCTGTAGGATCAGGAGAGGCAGCAGAATCTCGGAACCAAAACTGAACGGAGTTCGCAGCCAGTTTGGTTCCGTTTGGACCGGTTCCGTTCGTGACCTACTTTCTGTTTCGATCCAGTCCGGCCGAACCGAACCGAACCTGGTCCGGTTCAGGTTTTGTGCTGACATAGTGAACCTGTTTGGGCCGAAACTTCGGTACCGGGTCAGAAGATGGGGGGTCACACTAAAGGTCAGAGTGACGTCACAGCGATTTACAGTGAAGCGTTTCATAGCTCGTGACGTCACAGGTTATTGTGACCGGAACTCAAAAGGTTCTGACCCGACAGATCAACAGAACCGATCCAGGTTTGGTCCAAAGGGACCCAGAGGTTCTGGTTCTGGTCTGACGGTTCCGGTTCTGTTCGGTCCGCAGGTTCGGCGCTCCGTCATGGCTTTGATCTCACTGGATGACCTGGAGGGATTGGACGACGAGCAGCTGGACGATGACGTCACCGACACCGTGGAGCCAATGGGGGACGAGGACGGGCTGCTGAGCCACTGGCAGGCGGTGGGGCGGGGCCACCAGGTGTCTGTGCCTGCAGGTGAGGGGGCGGGGCCAAGCGCGCATCCAATCAGAGGGGGCGGGGCCAAGCGCGCATCCAATCACACGCCTGTTTTCTCTCCGGTCCAGAAATGACCGGCCCGATCCAGGAAATGACCCGGAACCGCCAGCAGAGGGAGCCGCTGTCCTTCGTCCTGATCGGCCGCCATGAAAAGGTACCGACCGAAACGGGCCCGGTTCGGGGCAGCTGTTGCCATGGTGACGGCCTCTGTGTGCAGATGGGCGAGGTTCTGTACGAGGAGCGGCGGTACCCGGCCGGGTTCTGGGTCAGCGCGCGGCGCGGCGAGGATCTGTACGAGCAAAGCATCTCATTGGCCTTCATGAAGCTGATGCGCTTCATCTGCAAGGAGAACTCGGCAGGTGAGGCCCCGCCCCCTGGTGAGGCTCCGCCCCTGGTGAGGCTCCGCCCCGGTGAGGCCCCGCCTCCAGGTGAGGCCCCGCCCTCAGGGTGAGGCCCCGCCCCGGTGAGGCCCGCTCAGGTGAGGCCGTGAGGCTCCGCCCTCAGGGTGAGGCCCCGCCCCCTGGTGAGGCCCCGCCTCCAGGTGAGGCTCCGCCCTCAGGGTGAGGCCCCGCCCCCCGTGACGTCACCGTGTGTCTCAGGTCGCTACCTGGGCCTGACCGTCCCTGTGGTCAGCAGCGTCCAGGTGATGCGGGACGGCGAGACGTTTGACCGGAGCGTGGAAACGTCGTTCTTCCTGCCCTCGGAGTTCCAGAGTGACGCGCCGCGATCCCTGGACCCGGACGTCAGCGTCACGTACCGGGAGCCGATCAGGGTGATCGCTCGGTAAGCTCCGCCCCCTCTGCTGCGGGCCGTCAGCTGACCTCTGACCCCGACTGTGATTATGTGCAGGACGTTTTACGGGACGACCACAGAGCAAACGGTGGGCTGGCAGATCCGCGTCCTGCGAGAGCTGCTGGACCCCGGTGACCATGGCGACCCCGGTGTCCACGGCGACCCCGGTGTCCACGGCGACCCCGGTATCCACAGCGACCGCTACATGGTCGCCGTGTACGACAATCCTGGAGCGCCGCAGCGCCGCAACGAGATCTGGTTCCTTCGCAGGGAGCCGTAGGCTCCGCCCAGTGATGGACCAATCAGAACACTCTGTTGTAAACCGCTGCTGGTCATTGGCTTTCACATACCAGAAGTTTCATCTGATTGGCTGCTGCTGTAACTTCC
The DNA here is from genome assembly GCA_033032245.1 of Poecilia picta. NCBI lineage: Eukaryota > Metazoa > Chordata > Actinopteri > Cyprinodontiformes > Poeciliidae > Poecilia > Poecilia picta. The sequence continues at coordinate 138,051 of CM065353.1, forward strand.
TGCTCCCTGACATCACTTCCTGATTGATGTTGTGTTCAATGTCTGTTTAACGTTTTCATTTAAAATGTTCCAACCAATGAGGCTGCTTGTTGTTCCTCTTCCTGCTGCGGAGCGTTTCCATGGAAACAGGACCACACATAAAACCAAAGTAGATTTATTTACAAACAGCTGACAGGTAAAACAGGAAGCCAACAGGAAGCCAACAGGAAGGGGCGGAGCCGTGACGTCATCAGATCAGGTCGGCCACTGCAGAGAAACCAGACAAGGCGTTAGCGGGGCGGCGCCTCGGCGCGGCGTCGCCATGGAGACGGGCCGGTACCGTTCATGGGCATCTCGTCGATCTGGGTCGAGTAGTACTGCTCGATGTCCCGCAGGATCCGGATGTCGTCGTTCTTCACAAAGTTGATGGCGACGCCCTTCCTGCCGTACCGACCCGACCGGCCAATCCTGCAGAGACGGCGGCCAGGCGACCAATCAGAGCCGCTCACAGCCTCTGACCCGGCCCGGCCCAGAGACGGCGGCCAATCACAGGCCTACCTGTGGATGTACAGCTCGCGGTTGTTGGGCAGGTCGTAGTTGATGATGAGCGACACCTGGGGGACGTCCAGGCCGCGCGCCCAGACGTCTGTGGAGATGAGGACGCGGCTGGGGACAGGGGTCAGGGGTCAGCGGGACACGGGGCCACCGCCCCCCCCCCCCCGGCTCCTCGGACTCACCTGGCTCCGGACCTGAACTCCTTCATGATGGACTCCCTCTCTTTCTGCGGCATGTCTCCGTGCATCGACGACACGGTGAAGTTCGCCTCCCTCATCTTCTCCGTCAGCCAGTCCACCTGCGGCACAAACACGCCAACTACGTTTCCCATCATGCTTTGGCCCATGCCGATGCCACGATGGCCTGCAGGCGGCGCTTCATCCAATCAGACGTGCAAAAAGCTGCTGGCTAACGAAGACTAGCATTGGTTGTAGCTACATAGCACATCAATGGGAGATCAAGGTCAGGGAAATGGGAGTAGCTCAGTTATGCTAGCTTGAATTTGGTTAAAAAATAAACTAATTAGCTAATCCACCACAGTGTTAGCTTAGCTAATAGCAGCAGTAGCTAATTTACCACAACATTTTTTTTTAGTGTCATTTTTTGCTTTACTTTGGAGATTTGATTAAATCTCGACATTTCAGGTGTCAGAGCCGCTAGCAGCTCTGCTAACGGGTATGGATGGAAAATAAACTAAAGTCTTAATGGGCCCAATTTCTGGGGCATTTCAGGTCACCGTGGCAACCAGACATGTTTCAGCCTCTGGTCGCCATAGCGACCACCGAGCAGCGCGTCTGACCTTCCTCTTGGTGTTGCAGAAGATGACGGCCTGCGTGATGGTCAGCGTGTCGTAAAGGTCACACAGGGTGTCAAACTTCCACTCCTCTCTCTCCACGGCGACGAAGAACTGCTTGATGCCCTCCAGGGTCAGTTCATCACTGGGGGAGAGGGGCTGGGTCAGTCCAGGTCAACAGAACCAGCAGCTTCTGATCGGTTTGTTCCAGAACCAGCAGCAGGGTTTTCCCAGCTAACCGCCATGTTGATGTCGCCGCCATCGCAGCTCAGAGCTCGTTACAAAGGCAGGTCCAAAAACACCATCTGGACCCGGTTCTGGTTCGATCTTGTTGCGGTCAGTAAAAAACCTCTGGGATGTAATGACCCAGCCTCTTAAGGCCACAAGGTCAAACCATCGAACCTGGAGCAGAAAAATGTCTGGACCCAAAGTCCTACTGCCAAGTCATCAGAACCGGCCCAGTTTCAGACTCACCGCTTGACCAGGATCCGAATCGGGTCGGTCATGAACTTGTTGGTCATCTCCAGGATCTCATGAGGCAGCGTGGCGCTGATCAGAACCACCTGGGTGGCAGGAGGCAGGTAGCGGTACACATCGTAGATCTGCTCCTTGAACCCTGCCGGGACAGCCGCCGTTAGCATGGTTAGCACGGAGGGTCAGCCGCCGTTAGCATGGTTAGCACGGAGGGACACCCGCGTTAGCATGGCTAGCACGGAGGGACAGCCGCCGTTAGCATGGCTAGCACGGAGGGACAGCCGCCGTTAGCATGGTAGCACGGAGGACAGCGCGTTAGCATGGCTAGCACGGAGGGACAGCACTGTTAGCATGGAGTGATAGCCGCCGTGAGCATGGGGTTAGCATGGAGTGATAGCCGTCGTTAGCATGGGGTTAGCATGGAGTGATAGCCGTCGTTAGCATGGTTAGCATGGAGTGATAGCGCCGTTAGCATGGTTAGATGGATGATAGCCGCCGTTAGCATGGTTAGCATGGAGTGATAGCCGCCGTTAGCATGGTTAGCATGGAGTGATAGCCGCCGTTAGCATGGTTAGCATGGAGTGATAGCCGCCGTTAGCATGGTTAGCATGGAGTGATAGCCGTCGTTAGCATGGTTAGCATGGAGTGATAGCCGCCGTTAGCATGGTTAGCATGGAGTGATAGCCGCCTCCCTCACCCACCTTTGTTCAGCATCTCGTCGGCTTCGTCCAAAACCAGCATCTTGATGGCACGGGTTCTCAAGCTGCGGCGCCGGATCATGTCTGCAGGGGCAGGGGCGGGGTGAGAGGGGGCGGGGCCTCGGCCGGAGCTCCGCCCCCTCCAGACTCACCGAAGACGCGTCCCGGCGTCCCGGACACCACGTGCTGCCCGTAGTCCAGCTTCCTGATGTCTTCGCCCACGTTGGTGCCGCCGATGCAGGAGTGACACTGAACGTTCATGTAGTCGCCCAGAGCCAGCAGCACCTGCACAGGTGAGGCCACCGGCCAATCAGAGCGCGCCTCACACGGCGCTCGCACCGGCCAATCAGAGCGCGTCTCACACGGCGTCTGCACCGGCCAATCAGAGCGCGTCTCACACGGCGCTCGCACCGGCCAATCAGAGCGCGTCTCACACGGCGCTCGCCTGGGGGCGGAACCGGCCGACCTACCTTCTGGATCTGTCCCGCCAGCTCCCGGGTCGGAGCCAGAATCAGAGCCTGGGTCTCCCTCACCTGCAGAGAGAGCAAACGGGTCGGAACCGGGCCGAACCGGAACCGAGCCGAACCGGAACCGGGCTGAACCGGAACCGGGCCGAACCGGAACCGAGCCGGAAGAGAACCGAACCGGAACCGGCTGAACCGGAAGCCGAACCGGAACCGGGCCGAACCGGAACCGAGCCGAACCGGAACCGGGCCGAACCGGAACCGGGCCGAACCGGAACCGAACCGGAAGAGAACCGAACCGGAACCGAACCGGAACCGGGCTGAACCGGAACCGAGCCGAACCGGAACCGGGCCGAACCGGAACCGAGCCGAACCGGAACCGAGCCGAACCGGAACCGGGCTGAACCGGAACCGGGCCGAACCGGAACCGAGCCGGAAGAGAACCGAACCGGAACCGGGCTGAACCGGAACCGGGCCGAACCGGAACCGAACCGAACTGGAACCGAACCGGAACCGGCTGAACCGGAACCGAGCCGAACCGGAACCGGGCCGAACCGGAACCGAGCCGAACCGGAACCGAGCCGGAACCGGGCCGAACCGGAACCGGAAAACCGAGCCGAACCGAACCAGGCCGAACCGAACCGGAAACCGGCCGAACCGAACCAGGCCGAACCGGAACCGGGCCGACCGGAACCGACCGACCGGACCGGAACCGGGCCGAACCGGAACCGGGCCGAACCGGGAACCGGAACCGAACCGGAACGGCCGAACCGGAAACCGACGCCGGGAACCGGCCGAACCGGAACCGGGCCGAACCGGAACCGGGCCACTGACCTGGATGTCCAAACACTGCAGCACAGAAATGCAGAAGGTGGCGGTTTTCCCCGTCCCAGACTGAGACCTGCACAGAGCGGAGAGGTTAGTCACCATGGCGACGGAGAGGTTAGTCTCCATGGCGATGGCGGCGCGTCTTACTGGGCGATGACATCACGGCCTTTGATGATCTGCTTGATGGCTCTTTGCTGGATTGCCGACGGCTTCTCAAAGCCTGGAACACAGAACCGGGTCAGAACCAAACCAGAACCAGAACCAGAACTGGGTCAGAACTGGGTCAGAACCAGAACCAGAACCAGAACTGGGTCAGAACCAGAACCGGGTCAGAACCAGAACTGGGTAGAACTGGGTAGCAGAAGACTGGGTCAGAACCAGAACGGTCAGAACCAGAACTGGGTCAGAACTGGGTCAACTGAACCAGAACGGTCAGAACTGGGTCAGAACCAGAACTGGGTCAGAACTGGGTCAGAACCAGAACCAGAACCAGAACTGGGTCAGAACTGGGTCAGAACCAGAACGGGTCAGAACCAGAACTGGGTCAGAACTGGGTCAGAACCAGAACGGTCAGAACCAGAACTGAACTGGGTCAGAACCAGAACGGGTCAGAACCAGAACTGGGTCAGAACCAGAACTGGGTCAGAACCAGGACCAGAACCAGAACCGGGTCAGAACTGGGTCAGAACCAGAACCAAACGGGTCAGAACTGGGTCAGAACCAGAACTGGGTCAGAACTGGGTCAGAACCAGAACAGAACCAGAACTGGGTCAGAACCAGAACCGGGTCAGAACCAGAACTGGGTCAGAACTGGGTCAGAACCAGAACCAGAACTGGGTCAGAACCAGAAACCAGAACCGGGTCAGAACCAGAACTGGGATCAGAACTGGGTCAGAACCAGAACGGGTCAGAACTGGGTCAGAACCAGAACTCAGAACTGGGTCAGAACTGGGTCAGAACCAGAACTGGGTACAGAACCAGAACTGGGTCAGAACTGGGTCAGAACCAGAACTGGGTCAGAACCAGGACCAGAACCAGAACCGGGTCAGAACTGGGTCAGAACCAGAACCGGTCAGAACTGGGTCAGAACCAGAACTGGGTCAGAACGGGGTCAGAACCAGAAACTGGTCAGAACCTGGGTCAGAACCAGAACGGGTCGAACCAGAACTGGGTCAGAACTGGGTCAGAACCGAACCAGAACCAGAACTGGGTCAGAACCAGACTGGGTCAAACGGTCAGAACCAGAACTGGGTCAGAACCGAAGGTCAACCAGAACTGGGTCAGAACGGAGCATGGCAGACAGAACCAGAACTGGGTCAGAACAGAACTGGGTCAGAACCAGTACCAGAACCAGAACTGGGTCAGAACTGGGCAGAACCGACAGAACTGGGTCAGAACTCAGAACGGTCAGAACCAGAAACCGGGTCAGAACCAGAACCGACAAACTGGGTCAGAACCAGAACCAGAACTGGGTCAGAACACGAACGGTCAGACCAGAACCAGAACTGGGTCAGAACCGAGGACCAGAACCAGAACGGGTCACGAAACTGGGTCAGAAAACCGCAGAACAATGGGTCAGAACCGGGGTCAGAACCAGAACCGGTGTAACAGAACTGGGCAGAACTGGGTCAGAACCAGAACCAGAACTGGGTCAGAAAACTGGGTCAGAACCAGAACCGGGTCAGAACCAGAACTGGGTCAGAACCAGAACCAGAACTGGGTCAGAACCAGAACTGGGTCAGAACCCAGAACCAGAACGGGGTCAGAACCAGAAACTGGGTCAGATACCAGAACCGGGTCAGAACCAGAACTGGGTCAGAACCAGGACCAGAACCAGAACTGGGTCAGAACTGGGTCAGAACCAGAACCGGGTCAGAACACAGAACTGGGTCAGAACTGGCGGTCAGAACCGAACGGTCAGAACCAGAACTGGGTCAGAACCAGAACCAGTAACTCGGACGTCAGAACTGGGTCAGAACCAGAACCAGAACTGGGTCAGAACCAGAACCGGGTCAGAACCAGAACTGGGTCAGAACAAGGTCAGAACCAGAACTGGGTCAGAACCAGAACCAGAACCGGGTCAGAACCAGAACTGGGTCAGAACTGGGTCAGAACCAGAACCGGGTCAGAACCAGAACTGGGTCAGAACCAGAACCAGAACTGGGTCAGAACCAGAACTGGGTCAGAACTGGGTCAGAACCAGAACCGGGTCAGAACCAGAACTGGGTCAGAACTGGGTCAGAACCAGAACCGGGTCAGAACCAGAACTGGGTCAGAACTGGGTCAGAACCAGAACTGGGTCAGAACCAGAACCAGAACCGGGTCAGAACCAGAACTGGGTCAGAACTGGGTCAGAACCAGAACCGGGTCAGAACCAGAACTGGGTCAGAACTGGGTCAGAACCAGACTGCAGAACCAGAACCGCGGTCAGAACCAGAACCGGGTCAGACTGGGTCAGACAGAACCGGGTCGACCAGAACTGGCAGACCAGGAACCGAGGGAACCAGAACCGGGACCAGGACCAGAACCGGTCAGACAACCGGGACCAGAACCGTGTCAGGTCCAGACCTGGTCCGACCTGGTCCAGACCGGTCCTGGTCCTGGTCCTGACCTGGTCGATCCTGGTCCTGGTCCTGATCCTGATCCTGATCCTGGTTCTGATCCTGGTCCTGGTCCTGTCCTGGTCTGATCCTGGTCCTGATCCTGGTCCTGGTCCTGATCCTGGTCCTGGTCCTGATCTGGTCCTGGTCCTGGTCCTGATCCGGGTCGTCCTGGTCCTGTCCTGGTCCTGATCCTGGTCCCTGGTCCTGGTCCTGGTCCTGATCCTTCGGTCCTGGTCCTGGTCCTGGTCCTCTGGTCCTGGTCCTGGTCCTGGTCCTGATCCTGGTCCTGGTTCTGATCCTGGTTCTGTCCTGGTCTCCTGATCCTGGTCCTGGTCTGTCCTGGTTCCTGATCCTGGTCCTTCATCCTCCTCCAGCTTCACTGTCCTTATAATAAACGTCTGATTTGATCTGCTGTGTTTCTGTGTAAATATTCTGGACCTGCATCCAGGTCTGGTTGGTGCTGAAGGACATGAAGCCGTTAGACGAGTTCCTGGTTTCTATGGGGGACGTGGGCAACCGCCCAGGGCGGCATCATGGTGAGGGGCTGCATCTGTACTAACATGCTCAATTATGAAAAACTGAACTTTCTTTGGGACGTTTTCAGATGGTCTTTAGTAGCAATTTTCCATAAAGACAAAATCTAAAAAAACAATCTGTATTTTCTGCCAACAATATAGAAAAAACTAGTAAAGTAGCCATGAATAAATGTTTTATATGATGATGTAGCCAAATTGACACTTGGGAAGGAAGTTTCAATGAAATGCATAAAAAAATAAACATTTTGGTCAAAGTCCAAAATTCTCTAAATTTAGATTTTTTTAAAAAACAAAAAATCTCTATTTCCTACCAACAATATCAAGGAAAATATTAAAGATGGCCAACAATGGAGGCCTTTAAGTTATTCAGCTGCCTCATTTATCTGTAGTAGAGAATTTTATTCAAATCTGATGAAAAATAAAAGTTTGGGGAGTCGTCAAAAATACCTAATTATGTGGGCAAAAATACTTAATTTTGTCAATGTTTGAATGTTTTTTCCGTTGGTCATATTAGCTTTGGAAGCAGTTTTACTGTCTAATAATTTGTATTGAAAAGTCCCAGACCAGAGTTGAGACCACATAGTAAACGGACAGAATAACTTCTGGGGTTTCGACTTAATATCGTATCCCAGACATGCTGCTGTCAGGGTAAATACTGAAATGTTTTATTTTTAAAAATTACATATTTTAAAGAACTTTCACTTTAAAACTAAGCTGTTTATACTGTACATAGTCATGTTGTTCAATACGATTTATATATATTTAAAGGACGTCATTACAAATAAGTGACATATTTATTTTTTTAAGTAATCGGCTTTCAAAAACCACATCTTTTCTACTCAAAGGTCGGGCGACGTCCACCAACCGGAACCAGAACCAAGACTAGAACCAGAACCAGAACCAATTGGGTCCAGTCTATGGTCCACTCCGCGCTTTAGCATCATTTAACATCTGTCGTTGCTAATGCTAGTTAGCACCAAAACAAGCTAACTCCATCGTTAGCTCCCAGCGTCTTGGTGCTAAGCGGGACCCCGCTGCTAATGCTAGCCAGCCGGGACCCCGCTGCTGTACCGGGACCCCGCTGCTGTACCGGGACCCCGCTGCTGTACCGGGACCCCGCTGCTGTACCGGGACCCCGCTGCTGTACCGGGACCCCGCTGCTAATGCTAGCCAGCTGTAGCGGGACCCCCGGCCTGCCTCCGTCTGTTGGTGCTGCGATGTTCCCGCCAGAATCGGTTGAAATTTCTGCCAATTTCACAGCAGCGTCGCTGGTCCCAACATGCTACCGGGAGTCGGTCCCTGGTGATCGGCAGAAGCAGCCCCTGTTCTCCGGCACCCAGGACCAAACGGCGCTTTGTCCGAACCGCGATGTTAGCGGAGCGGGTTTTTCGTCCTCCGCAGAGGGTCTGCACTAATTAATAACTTTTCTTTCCACCAGAATATCTGCGGTTCGTCCGTCTTTAACCCGGTTCCTAGAGGTTCGGCTTCCTGCAGCTTGACCAATTTCGCCAGAAAAAGAACTTTAGCATTAGCATCCCGAGCTAACTCCGCAGTAGGCCGCAGACCAGCCCCGGTCGTACCGTAGGCGTATATCCCGCGGAGCAGGTCCTCCCGGAGACCCATCGTGTCGAAGGTGGGGGTAACATCCACCTCCTCGCTGGTCTCAAACTCCACCTTGGTCATGTCCTCCTCCTTCAGGAGCCTCTTCCTGCCCTGAACCCCGGCGGCGGCCATCGATATGCGGGTAAATAATCAGGCGAAAAGACGAGCCGTCACAACGCTCAACTAACTGCTAATGCTAGCCCACGTGTCGCCTAGATGACGTATGTAAGTGACGTAAGCAGGCTCTTTTAAAAAACTTTATTTAAACAAGGTCAGTACAGCAGTGCAGCCTGTAGAGGGCAGTAGAGGCAGACTGAGAAGTGGAAATACAAGGTAATATAAAGAAAAAGAGATAAAATAACTGAAGCAGCAGGAGGATTAAAGCTAAAAAAAAGGAGGATTAAAGCTGACCAGAGAAATAGGAACCATGGAAACAGCTAAAATCATGAATAACAGAAGATGCTAATTTATGCCAGCAGTGAAACTCAACAACAAAAGATAATTAATTAGAATGAAAAACTTGATGGGGGAAAGAATTAAAGTATATATTCCAGGTCCTTATCAAGGCTGAGAGCAGTAATATCAGGAGATCCAATGGAAATGTCAATGGAGGATCTGAAAAAAGAAATCAGAGGGAAGATAACAGGCGCCACCAGGATTAAACGTAAAAGAGATAAAGACACAATGGCAGTAATTCTGCAGTTTAAAATATCATGCCAGAAAATATTCAACTAGGATATTTGAACTACAGAGTCAGAGAATACATCCCAAAACCCCTCAGGTGCTTTGCTTGTCAAAGAACAGGACACATTGCAAAGGATTGTAAAGGAAAACCCAGGTGTGCAAGATGTGGAGGACAACATGAATATGGAGAATGTGAAAAAGAAGCTAAAGTCAAATGCTGTAACTGTGGAGGAGAGCATAGTGCAGCATATGGTGGATGCAAAATACAAAAGGAAGCTAGAGAAGCTCAAATAATTAAAATAACAGAAAGAGTTTCATAGCTTTATAAAGAGTAAGGAAAGACGACTCAAGAGAAATGAGGTCAGGAGAAACAGGTCAAAGAAACACAATATGGAGTTCAAATCGAGGGCAGAATGATCACAGACAAAGCTTAGTTCCAACAACAAATGTACAAAAAGCATAAATGTAGAGTGGATGAAAATTCAATGGTAGTGAAAAAAGAAAACTTTGTTGCATTTATGTGCCACATTATTAATGCTACAGTTCAAATGAAGAAGGAAAGTGATAAAATAAAAGCAATTGTAACAGCGGCAGGAAGATTTCTAGATATGAAAGAAATCCAAGCAGATCAGATTCAGACCATTTTAAGTGCCACAGAAACAACAGAGATGCTCAGGAATAGATTTTTATAATAGTTATTCATATTCTTCAATGGAACGCTAGAAGTTTAATTGCCAATGGACAAGAACTTAAAACGTTTATTAATGATTTAGAAATAATTCCAGATATAATATGAATACAAGAAACATGGTTGAAACCTAACCTAGAATTTAAAATTCCAGGATATAGCATAGAAAGACAGGATAGAAGTAAAGGTGGTGGAGGTGGATGTGCCACTTTAATTAAGGATGGAATAGCTTATAAGAGAAACATAACAAATAAAGAATTGGAATGTATTAATATAGAAATATTTAAACTAAGAAAATATGTAAATATTAAATTATAAATTATTATAATCCTTGTAAAAGTCTTGATAGTGAAATATTTACAGAAGTAGCAGGAAAAATACAGTAAATAGAAGAGAATTATGATGTGGGGATTTGAATGCACACAATAGTCTATGGGGTAGCAAGAAAACAGATCATAGTTGAAGAAATGATGGATGAAAGGTCATTAGTTTGTCTTAATAATGGAAAATGTACAAGAGTAAATATACACAAAAATACAGTGTCATGTCTAGATGTTACATTAATAACTGATTGTCTTGTTAGTTCATGTGAATGGGATACTCACAGGGAGACACACCAGGGAGTGATCATTTTCCAGTGAGTACGATAATTAATGACAGTATTAATAGGCAACAAGATTTTATACTATTAAGATGGTGCTTCAAAAAAGCCAATTGAAAAAACCAGCCATATGGTTACATTAAATGGTAACATTGAGGAATGTACAAAACAGATAACAGAACACATTTTAAATGCTGCACATTCTAGCATCCCAAAAATCAAAGTCTAAGGTAAGAAAAACGTAGTTCCTGGAATGATGAATGCAGTACAGCAGTTAAATAACGTAACAAAGCATTTAAAATATTACAGAAAAATTTAACAACAGAAAACCTTATTGAATATAAGAAGAAAAGAGCAATAGCTCGAAAAATTATTAAAGAAGCTAAAAAGAAAACATGGAGAGAATATTGTTCCTCAATAGGTTCAGAAATAAAATTACAGAACGTTTGGACAATGTTTAGGAAAATGACGGGGAAAAGTAATAAAGTTAAAATACCAGCTTTAGTCCGAGGACAGGAAATATTAGTTTTAAATAAAAATAAAGCAGAACTGCTAGGGGAGACATTTGCTGCAGTTCACAGTGGTGAACATCTTACAGACATTCATAGACAGCAGAAAATACAAAAACTTGGAAATTATAAAAATATTTTTGAAAAATGTCAGAAATGCATGTCAACACTAGACATGAATATAACCATGAAGGAAATGAAAACGGTACTGAAAGGGACAGGATATTCAGCTCCAGGGGATGATCAATTATGTTATGCTATGTTTCGACAGATACCAGAAGTAACATTGAAATTAATATTACAATTATGTAATAAAATATGGAATGAAGGTTTAATACCAAATAGCTGGAAAAGGGCAATAATACTTCCATTTAATAAACCTGAGAAAGATCCTACTAGTCCAAATAACTATAGACCAATAGCTTTAACTTCTCATTTAAGTAAATGGATGGAGAAAATAATAGTTAGTAAATTAGGATATATTCTTGAGCATAAGAAACTAATAAATGGAAACCAGTGTAGCTTTAGAACGGGAAGATCACCAATGGATCCTCTAACCAGAGTAAGTAATGATATAGAGAAACGTTGAAAATGAAGGAGGTAATGATTATAATATTTCTAGATATAGAAAAAGCTTATGATTCACTGTGGAAAGAAGGATTACTTATAAAAATCAATCAGATGGGAATTAGTGGAAAGATGTATAATTGGGTAGCAGATTTTTTGCTGGATAGAAAAATAAAAGTTAAGATTGGGAATGATTATTCAAACGAGTTTAATGTGGAGAATGGGATTCCTCAAGGAAGTGCAATTAGCCCAATATTATTTAATATAATGATTAATGACATTTTTTCTGACACTGATAAATGTATAAACTCTGCATTGTATGCAGATGATGGGGCCAAATGGATGAGGGGAAAAATGTAAAACATGTAGTGGAAAAAATTAAAAAAGCAATTAAGGACTTCCGGTGGCGATGCGGCGAGGAGATGCTGAAGAGCTGGAGCTGATATGACCAATTTTAAATTTCTACTTTCCGTCAGAGGGCTTAATACATGTGAAGATGGTGGAAACTAAGCAGCACAGATGAATAGAGGAAAAAATTCAAGACCAAAGATCATTCCGGGACCCAAAATCGACCAATTGATGATGTCGAACTCAAGAGCTAACGAAGCTAAAGCTAATACTAGCATGGAGGCTCCAGCTGGTACAGGGACAGACTGAACAGAGAACTTCAAGACAAAATACAAGTCCTGACTACAGTTAAAGACTGTCTGGACTCCCTGAGGTTGTCGGGCTCAACAGCAGATTTGCGGAAGCCGAAAACAGTATCGCAACTCGAAGACCAGAACGCGGCGCTGCCAACACGCTGAACTGCTGGAAGGTCGGATTCAATATCAAGAAAACTACAGCAGAAGAAACAATGGAGGATCAAGGGCGGTTCCTGCTTCCACAGGACCAGGATACTGATCAAATAGTGGTTGAGAGGCTCAGAAAACCCTCTACACTAAAGGAAGATGGACGAAACCCGTCAGCCGGACCCGGAACATCCTGGTGAGATTCCAGGGAGAAAGTTCAACTAAAGCCAGAGGTCGGATCTTTTCAGTGGAGGGGAAATGAGATAGGATTCTTCCCAGACTTCACGAAGGAAATACAAGAAAAAAGGAATAAATTCTTCTTCGAGGTCAGACATGCAGAGCCAAGGGACTGAAATACCCCGCAGTGTTTGGGTCTCCTGGGTTAGGAAGGAGTGAAGATGATAGACAAATAAATACCAACACCTGGAGGATGAATGAACAGACCGTGGGGATCATTGGCAATATATCCTCTCTGAGATCATTAATCATAACTTGCAATTTATTAAGGCTAAAGTGTTTACTGTATTATACATTAAAGCTAGATTCCGTTAAACTGGTCAAATTGATGTTATTTCAAAGAGACTTTGCACACGGTGAAAATGGATTGTTATTTATGCAATCTAAGCCGCATGGACGGCGATTTGGTCTTCCATACTTGAATGTGAGGTTACAATTTGGATTTCTATGTATTCATACCCCACATATTTTCTTCTTATCCGAGTCATTCGAACTACCAAAGCTCTGGCGGAAGTTTTTATTTATTTTTTTGTCTGAATCTTTATTATTTCTATATATTATTGGGAGACAGCTCACACTGAAGTCCTCCATGCTTGTCATAAGGAATAAGGCACAGTTACTTACTTTTTCTTTTAGTTTTGGGGCCCTCCTCCTGAGCCAGTCGTTTTTTGTTTTTTCTTTAGTTATATGTTACACACACAACGGTTATGCCACTAGATAGAAGGATCCTCCTTTTACTATTATCGACAAATGGACATAAATTATGGGGACCGTAGTTAAAATATCCTCCTGGAACGTTAATGGTTTGGGCTCATACACTAAACGAAGCAGAGTTATTAAATATCTAAAACAGAAAAAAGTAGATGTGATGATGATACAAGAAACACATTTGTTAGAGAAAGACGTCGATAGAATTAAGGATAGATGGGTGGGACAAGCTTACCACAATACTTTCCAACAGAAAAAGCGAGGTGTATCCATCCTATTTCTAAACATCTCTCAATTCAAGTAAAGAAAGAGTATAAAGACAAAGAAGGTCGAGTAATTGTTCTGCTAGTCAATATTTCAGGACAAAACATCATTATAGCTAATATATATGCTCTGTTAAGAAAATGTATTTAAAATATGTTAGTTGTAAAATGTAACCTGATTTAATGGAAAATAGTCTAATAATAGTTTTGGAATTAGAAACTTATTCTGGCTTATTGACCTTTACTTTTTGGTCTAGAGTAAATTGTCGTATAAGGTTTCAAATTAGTTTTTTATGTCAGGATATCAGTGGAAGTTCCAGCTGTTTCACAGTAATTTGTGAAAAGCCATAAACCAACAGGGGATCGGAGACATCCTGCTTCTAACTTATTTAAAACTAAAGGAGAAGCCGCGTTTTTGTCTTTTGAAGGAACTCTAGGGATTTTCTGAATTTGAAAAGGGTCAGAGACAGCTTTTGATTGGTCGAGAAGTGTTGCACCTTTTTTGAATATATTATAGAGGAGAACATACCTACTAGTACAAAACCTTTTGCACAAAGAAAATGAGCCAGAAATGGCCAATTTTTAGCTCCTTTTGGGCTGACTATTTCTCCGAAGACGTCTCCGTTATTTCTCTATCTGTCTTATTCTATCAGGTGACTAATGTGTGACTGTGTTTCTTTAAATTTTCTGTCTCATGTTATACTTTCTACTGATTGGATTAAACTCTGAGCTTCTGTGACGTCAACGCGTAGCGTGCGCCTCTGTTTTGCCCCACGCGGCCGCGGCTCCGGCTTCTGATACAAGAAAGAGTCTAGGACCAGGAGGAAAGCCGAGCCTAGTTGTTTTTAATAGTTAAATAAGGTTTTCCTCCAACCGCTCCTAATATAGAAGATCCAGACTTTTTCTTACAGCTAAAAAACATTTTTCTAGATTTTGGAGACTTCCCAATCATTCTTTCTGGAGATTTCAACCAAGTCCTAGACATTGTTTTGGATAGATCGGGGAAATCAATTCCTAAAACCAATAAAACCCTAGACGAGATTAAAGATCTGTGCAAACATACTGGTTTATCAGACGTTTGGAGACTTTTAAACCCTTCAGCGCGAAACTATACTTTCTTCTCAAATAGGCACTCAGTTTACAGTAGGATAGACTACTTTCTGATCTCACACTCTCTCATTGAAAATGTTGGGAATTGCAGTATTGGTTCAATAGCATTAACCGATCACGCCCCCATAGACTTGGTCCTACAATTGGGATCTCATTATGAAAGGGCTAGAGGATGAGAATGAATACCAGCATACTAAATGATGCTGAAATATGTAAAAAACTCAGAAAACTAATTACTGAATACTTTTTGATCAACAATAATACTGCAGACCAAAACTCAATTTGGGACGGGTTCAAAGCATATATTAGGGGAATAATGATTCAGCACTCATCCCGGATCAAAAAACAAGACTCCCAAAATATAAACCTATATGAAAATGAGATAAAGAGATTGGAGAGGGACTACTCAGAAAATCTTAACCCATCAACTTTTGACAAACTAGGTAAAGCTAAATACGAGCTAAACACCATATTTTCAAAAAAAGTAGAGTACTCTCTCTTCAGGATCAAACAGAAATGGTATGAATCAGGTGGTAAAGCTGACAAATTGTTAGCCAGCCAACTAAAAACCAAACAAGCAACGCGTCAAATTAGTGCGATAAAGAACGGGGCTGGAAATATAACTACTTCTCAGAAAGAAATTAATAAAACCTTCAAAGATTTTTATAAACACCTGTATTCTCAAGAAGGACAATTTGATCTAAACTCAGCAGAAGAATTTTTTGGATGGCTAAACCTTCAGAAATTGTCCGCAGAAAGTGCTACACAATTAGAAAATCCCATAACTATGGAAGAGCTCGTTGAAGCTATTAAAGCCTCTCCCAATGGGAAAACTCCAGGTCTAGATGGTATTCCTAATGAGTTCTATAAAAAATTTTCATCTGAACTGAACACAGAAATATTGAAAACTTTTAACTCAGCTATCGAGTCACATAGATTCCCCGCATCTATGAAGGAATCATTAATTACTGTTATCCCAAAAAAAAGGGAAAAACCCCTTAGAATGTTCAAGCTACAGACCGATAAGCTTATTATGTTGTGATGCAAAATTATTCACAAAAATATTATCAATGCGGATTAACAAAGTTATAAAATCAATTATACACCCTGACCAAACAGGCTTCATCACGGGCAGAACCTCTACCGATAGCCTAAGGCGATTACTACATCTTATTTGGAAGGCCCAACAGTTAAGTGTTCCAGTAGCGGCCTTGTCATTAGACGCAGAAAAGGCGTTTGACAGGGTCAGCTGGAATTATCTCTATTACACACTTACAAAATTTGGGTTTGGACAATCTTTTCTAGGAATAATAAAAATGATATACTCAGATTCAAAAGCTACAGTAACAACCAACGGATCGAGATCAACCCAACTCTCAATCGAACGCGGGACCAAACAGGGAGACCCACTGTCACCCCTGGTCTTTATTATCGCACTCGAACCGTTAGCTCAAGCCAGACAAAGTGGAACTATAAAAGGTATAACAATGGGTGGACTAGACAACAAAATGTTGATTTTTGCAGACGATATACTGCTTCTGCTATCAAACCCTGAGGAATCTATACCTCCTTTACTTGATTTAATCAATAATTACTCTGAGTTATCCGGATACAAAATCAACTGGGCTAAATGTGAAGTAATGCCTCTATCAAAGTTGTGTTATAAAAGCCACATACAAAAGTGGAATTTTCAGTGGGTACCAAAAAAACTTAATTACCTAGGCGTACTACTGAGCCCGGGCTTAGAAAATATTATTCTAGATCATTTTGAACCGGTCATAAATAAGATAAACTTGCTATTGAAGGGGTGGGACAAACTACAAATATCACTGTGGGGTAGAGTCCAGGCCATTAAAATGATCATTACACCAAAATTAAATTACCTTTTCACTTTACTGCCGCTTAAAATACCACACTCTATATTTAAGACCCTGGACAAAATGATAAACAACTTCATTTGGGAGGGGAAAAAACCTAAAATGTCTGCCATAAAACTCCAAACTAAAATAGAATATGGAGGATTACGACTGCCTAATATCCAACTTTATCAGGAAGCTTTTATAAGTGCGCAAATAACGTCACTTATGTTAAAGAACCATGATCGTCCTATCTGGGTAAACTTGGAAGGTGAAGTAACTGCTTCATTCAAACCTTTGATTATCTATCACAACACCCAAATGAAGGAGTTAAATCCAATCCAATTATGACCCACACTAAAAACGTTTGGCAGCAACTACATAAAAAAGCAAATGCTTGTCCCTTCACTCAAGGAAATGCCTCAGTGTGGAATAACCCAAAAATAAAAATAGAGGGGAAAATGATCTTTTGGAAGAGCTGGCATACAAAAGGGATAGATAGTATAAACTGCTTCTTTCAAAATGGTGACTTACTGTCATTTCAACAACTTCAAGAACTATACAATCTACCCCATAAAGATTTTTGGAAGTTCCTACAAATAAGGGACTGCCTCACAAAATTAATGAAACTTGAGGGAAATATACACATGGAATCACCAACATACAATATGTTAAATAAACTGAAAAACCTCCCAAGACCAGTAAGTCACATCTGTAACTCCCTGATTGAGAAAAATTGCACCACTAATACAGGACTTAAAAAGGTATGGGAATCAGAACTAAACAAAAAATTCACAGAGGAGCTGTGGGGCATGATGGTCAAACAAATGTTGAAACCCATGAGAGACGGAAGCTCCAAATTGATACAGTTCAAAATTCTGAATCGTTTGTATTGGACACCAGTCAAACTATTTAGAGCTAAAATAAGTAACTCTGATACCTGCTGGCGATGTAAACAAAGTCCAGGAAACTTGCTTCATATGTTCCTTACATGTCCGATTATAACTTCTTATTGGCAGAAGGTTATGGGGAAAATCAACAGCATCCTTAATTTAAACTTACGCCTGACACCTACATTGGGACTCCTTCATTTCTTAGACTACAAGTTTCAAATAGAAACAAAAAAAATACAATGGTTAAAAATAGCACTTACCACTGCAAGACGAGTTATATTAAGACACTGGAAAGGCCAAAATATCCCGACTTACACAGAATGGTGTACAGCACTTTCAGAGACGGCCTCTTACGAAAGACTTATTCACAAAATAAATGGCCAGCTTGAAACATATCAGAGTATGTGGGAACCGTTCTTAAAACTAGAGAGGAAAGATTTGAATACCATGGGTACAAATTAAATCGATACAATGTGTGTGTACTCCTTTATTTATTCATTTTTTTAAATTTTTTAAATTTTTTTATTTGATCTTATTTTTTTTCCTTTTTTGATTTTTGGCTCTGACTGGTTGAGGGGGGGGAACACGGGAGGATTGGGAGGGGTTCAGGGGAGAAAATGTTAAAACTATGTCCTTCTCTGTATAATTACTCATTGTTGTATTCTTTACAGTGCTGATATGGTCAATATTGGTTCCACTGTATGTTTCATTGTGGAAGGATTTAATAAACATTGAAAAATGTAAAAAAAAAAAAAAAGCAATTAAGAAAGTGGAAAAATGGTCGTATGAATGGGGTTTTAAATTATCAGCAAGTAAGTCCTGTTTTATGGTTGTTACAAATAAAAGAAATACAGATACAGGAACACTAACGTTATATGGACAACCTCTAAGAATTTAAATATTTAGGATTATGGTTAGATATTATTATACATGGAAAACACATATAGAAAATTTAGAAACTAAATGTAAGAAGGTCATAAATTTACTAAAGGCTGTGGCTGGAAATAACTGGGGTGCAGACAGAGAGTCATTACTAAACATATATAGGGCTCTTATGACATCAATAATTGATTATGGCAGTTTCATATATGGAGCAGCAGCTAAAACTACATTACAAAAGATAGACAGACTTCAGAGTCTGAGTGGTGAAAACGACACCTATTAATGCTCTTCTAATAGAGACTGGAGAGACTCCGCTGGAAATGAGAAGAATAAAATTAGCTTTAGTATATTGGATGAAAAGTAATGAAGAAGAGAACGTAACATCAAATATATTAAAAAACTGTTGGGAATATGCAAAGTTCCAGAGTAATGGATTTGGATGGATGATAAGTAAACTGACCAAAAACTATGGATTAGAGGATAAGGAAATAGCTCAAATTAATCCAATTAGTGTTATTCCTCCATGGCTATTTCCTGAGATTAACGTAGACATGAGACTTCTTAAAATGAAAAGCGACTGGAATTTAAATGAAATAGGTGTAAAGACTTAAGGGAAACATATTATAACTACCTCAAAATTTATTCAGATGGTTCTAAAAATTTCAAAGGATCTGTGGGAATAGGAATAAATATACCAGAGTTTGAAATTTACATCTCCAAAAGATTATCAGATCACCTATCAGTTTTCACAGCAGAAATGATGGCAGTTATATTAAGCTTCAGTGGGTGGAGGAGGTTCGACCAGACAGGGTGGTGACATGTTCAGATCCTAAAGCAGTATTAGAAAACATTCAGGGAGAAGGAAATGATAGGAAAGATTTAGTATTAGAAACAATACATAGTTTATTTAGACTATATGGAGGTGGTATTGATGTCTGGTTCTGCTGGTACCAGATCATGAAGGAGTTAAAGGAAATGAAAAAGCAGATAAATTAGCAAAAAGGGCCTTAGAAATGGCAATAACAATTAGAATTCCTTTTGGGAAAGGGGAAGGGAAATCATGTATTAAAAATAAAGAAATAGAAGAATGGCAAAACAGGTGGAATGAAGATAAGAAAGGGAGAAAATTATATAACGTGCAAAAGTCAGTATTAATTACAAATATTAATGAGAGAAACAGAAGGGAAGAAATAATTATGACAAGATTAAGAGTAGGTCACACCTATTTAAATGACACCTTATATTTAATAGGGAAGAAAAACAATGATAAATGTGAAGGATGTGGTGAGAAAGAAAATGTAGAACATGTATTAATGGACTGTAGAATATATGAATCTGAAAGGGAGAATTTGAAAATAGTTAGGACAGGTCAAGAATGGAGTCTTAAAGGAATATTAGGAAAAAAAGGAAACATAATGGATATTTATACACTAAGGATAGCATTATTTATTTTTCTTAAAAATACAAGATTAATAAATAGAATTTAAGAGACGTAAAGAAATGTTGCTACACACTCGTGTACAGTAGGTGGCGGTATGGATCTTAAAGTTGCTTGCAATCCGCCATAATAGAAGAAGAACTGAAGCAGCAACACGGGGATTCATGTGTTCACATGTATTCATGCATTAACACACATCGGTGGGCAATTCCATTAATAATTCAGTCAGGTATTCATAATACATTTCAAATATAACTGGAATTCAGACTAAAAAAGTTAAAAACTGGGGATGATCTGTATGAATAAAGACCAACAGAATATTCAGCTACAGCAGTTTAATGTTTTTCAGTAACACTCCAAAGGTTACCACAAAGTGACAACAGATGGAGCAGGACATCAACAGATAGACTGGCTGCAGTGAAGCTCCGGAGACGGCTGGATCCAGAAGCCAAGGGTCAAGGGTCAAGGGTCAGGGTGTGTGGGGTCTCCCTGAGAGAGAAGCTGTCAGTAGAGCCTCGTGGTTTAACCGCTGGTATCTGCTCCAGGACAAACAAGCAGAAACATGATGGTGGGGAATTGCAGAGATTGAGAAGATTGTTCAAATCTGTAAATGGGGAAAAAACCCGAGTTTCTCGGTAGTTCTGGAGTTTCAAGTCCTTCCTGATGAGGTCAAATCGGTTTATATTCCTCACCTTTGTGTTTCAAACGTCAGAGATTTGGTCACATGGGAAGCAAAGATGAGCTAAATGTGGTGAAGTGGAACAAATAATGGATGATTTGGTGAGATGGAGAGAGAGAAGGCAGATCTCCAGATGGATGATGAAGATTCAATGACAGGAGTCCAGACCAGCAGGGAGCCAAGGCAGCGGATCTACTGGCTAACGACTAGACGGCTGAGGACCACAGGACTTGGCCGTGTGGTGGGATCTACTGCATCAGGTGGTCCATGTATTTACATCTACTGATTACTGAAGGACAGTACAGACTTCATAATCTGCACAATTTTGGTTGAATACAGTATTTATTTCCACTTTGGCTTTATGTTGTTTAGTTTTTATTCAAGTTTTGTCAATGGAGACTGAGAATCCGTTTTATTTTGGTTGTTTAGTTTATCAGCTCCAGTGTTTCGTGTTCTTTTGAAAACGTATCTATGGCAGGAAATCACATGCATTTTTAGTCATGTCCATTAGATCAGTGTCAAAAGGTCTTGAAACAATATTATCCTTTATAACAATAACTTTTTAGACAATTAATTGTCCAGTAAAATTTGTTATCGTGACAGGCCTAGTTACAGGAAACACTTTTGTCATCTTCTTCTTTCTACAGTATAAAGAAATGATGCCTCTATTAAAATCATACATTAGTGACATCAGTGGTCAATCTATGGCTAAATGTTTGTAATTTACTTTGAACAAATGGAAACCAAAATTGTTTTAAAGACAGTAAAACTCCTCATCTATCTCAACACAAGTAAAGTTTCCACTGTCTGCAGGTAAATGTGATTACGATTGAATGACAATTGTACAGCAGGGTTTCAACTTTCAACTAAGGGTCGGTGTCCTCCAATCTTTAGATGTCTCTTCTTTAACGCACCTGAGTCAAATCATGAGGTCAGAGGTCATTAGCACGACTCTGGAGAACTTGACTGTCCTAAGCTACCATTTAATCCAGGTGTGTTGGACCAGGATGTATCTAAATGTTGCAGGACACCAGACATCATGTCTGTATCTGAGGATCCTGTTGGAGGATCAGTGTGTTCATGCAGCAGCTCCATCGGATCAGAAGAGATCAGAAACATCTTGATGCTCCAGAAAGTGAAATAACACCAGAACCAATCCGTCAGTCGGCCGTTTTGTCCTGTGTAGAGATAAATATGAAATGTTATTTATAAACATAGAAACTCAATAAACTAGAATCGAAAGGCAATTTATTTCATTTAATTTTATTCACTTAGTGAATAAAGAAAAAGGCAAATCAGAATGTCTCACAAACTATATAAATATCAGTCAGCAACATCACTTAGGAATCTGATTGGAACCTTTTGAAAAAAACAGAAACTGTAAGAACCACACAGAGATATTTTTATGGAGTAAAGACAAACCGTGTGAGTGAGAGAATAAAAATTCAGGCGTAGCTCCCAACAGCTACCATAGCATAGCTAACATAGCCATTAGCTCCCATCAGCTAACGTAGCATAGCTAACATAACCATTAGCTCCCATCAGCTAACGTAGCATAGCTAAGATAACCATTAGCTCCCAACAGCTAACGTAGCATAGCTAACATAGCCATTAGCTCCTAACAGCTACCATAGCATAGCTAACATAGCCATTAGCTCCCGCTAACAGAAACATGTGAGGAGGGCAGAGTATCAAAATACCAGACATATAAAACCTGAACTCATTTATTTACTCCATGTCTCATTATAATCGCAGAGCAAAGCGGTTTAGCTCCTATCAGAGGACAGACCAGCGGGACGTGAACCATTGCGCCACCCAGTGGTCGTTTGTCAGACCACTTGGTCTCCTGTACCATTCAAAACCCACAATATGTCTATAAATAATGTTAGGATATTATAAGGAAGTGCTGAGATATACTGTTTTCCACCAAACTACCGTATTTGCCACTTCGCCACAGTGAGGATAAAAACTCCAGACTCAGAGCAAAACTGAGATGTCCCAGGTTTTACCAGCATGTAAACGCACCATCTACACACATCTGGGAGCTTCTGAAGCTGAAATGAGTCTCAGAAATAGTTGTGACCTCGGAACCGGATCTGTGTGTAAATGTGTGCACCAGGTGACTTGTGGACTTTTTCAACATGTATAGACAGAGAAGGTTTGTTTCATTTTTAAAGTTTACAAATCCAGTATTACACAGATATTTTTATAAGCGCAGATATTTGGAGACCATTTTCACTCCATACCAGTTGAATAATGTAGCTTTTTTTTATTAAATAAATATTATCCCACTCCTCAGTTGTGCCCTAATGAACAATTAGAAAAGTTAATTATTTACAGACTGACAGCTGAGGTCCATCCTGGGTCTTTACATCTACAATGCAAAGTTCTTCATCTGCACAGCAGATCTACCTGATGACTATCCATGTTAACCTGTCTGAGTTCTGCCTTGTCTACATTAGGTCAAAGGTCAGCATTAAGCTAGCTGAGGCTAAATGTTTGTTAACCAGTCAGAGTTCTCTGGTAACCATGGAATCAACCAATCAGAGCCTAGAAGAAGAACCAAAGGAAGAGCATGAAGAAGTTTCCAGAAGCAATAAAAACTTTATTCATATCAGTAAAAACACAACAGTCTTCATGTAAACCTGATCAGCTGTTTGGGTCAGAACCGGGCCACAGAAGAAAGATCAGAACCATGATCCATTCTGCTGCATCCTCAGTGAAGCTGCTCGTCCTCACCGGATCAGAACCGGATCAGAACCGGGTCAGAACCGGTCGGTCCGAGTCCCTGAACCCGGTCCGAACTCCGTCTCTGCTGGTTTGTCTGTCAAACAGCAGCGTGTAAATAAAGTTTTCTCATCTTCAGGATGACATCATGATTCCATCATTTTCCAGCCAGAGGCTTTTATTTTGAAAACGTCCTGTATAATCCGTGTCCAATGGAAAGGGCTCCTGAGGTCACATGACCTTCAGTTGTCCTTGGACTGGGGACCAACAGACTGACGACCTGCAGCTCCGCCAGCATCTGGACACACGAGCGCTGGTCAGAGTTCTGGTTCTGGGTCCGTGGGCCCGTACACGAGCGTGGTCAGAGTGTGTGTGTGTGTGGTGAGTGTGAGTAGTGTGTGTGTGAGTGTGTGAGTGTGTGTGTGTGAGTGTGTGTGAGTGTGTGTGTGAGTGTGAGTGTTGGGTGTGTGTGAGTGTGTGAGTGGTGTGTGTGTGTGTGTGAGTGTGTGTGTGTGATGTGTGTGTGTGTGTGAGAGTGTGTGTGTGTGAGAGTGTGTGTGTGTGTGAGTGTGTGTGAGTGTGTGTGTGAGAGTGTGTGTGTGTGATGAGTGTGTGTGTGAGTGTGTGTGTGGTGTGGAGTGTGTGTGTGTGTGTGAGTGTGTGTGGGAGTGTGTGTGTGTGTGTGTGTTGTGTGTTGTGTGTGTGGGTGGGTGTTGTGGTGTGTGTGTGTGTGTGTGTGGTGTGTGTGTGTGTGTGTGTGTGTGTGTGTGTGTGTGTGTGGTGTGTGTGTGTGTGTGTGTGTGTGTGTGTGTGTGTGTGTGTGTGTGTGTGTGGTGTGTGTGTGTGTGTGTGTGTGTGTGTGTGGTGTGTGGTGTGTGTGTGTGTGGTGTGTGTGTGTGTGTGTGTGAGTGTGGTGTGTGTGTGTGTGTGTGAGTGTGTGTGTGGTGTGTAGTGTGTGTGTGTGTGGGTGTGTGTGTGTGTGTGTGTGTGTGTGAGTGTGTGTGTGTGTGTGTGTGTGTGGTGTGGTGTGTGTGACTGTGTGTGTGTGAGTGTGTGTGTGAGTGTGAGAGTGTGTGTGTAGCTGTGATATTTCAGAACTAAAACAACTCTCTTGTGTTGACTTAATCCAGTACATTTCAGCTGCACTAAGTTCTTCTGTACTTAACTCTCCCTGAACCTCCAGACAAGATCTTGTGTTACTCACAAACCGCTTTACCCATGCAGTGATTCTTAGCATAGTCTTAAGCTTGCTGTATCTTTCTAGGTTTAACAGGTTCAGTTTGCTCAGTGCCAGTGAGCTGCACAACAGTCTCATACCCAGACCTCAGCTCTGCATTCACTTCATCTACTACATAGTCACTACAAATGTTCAGTTCCTTCTCATCTGTAGACAGTGAAGTGGGTCCTTTCCACCACAGCTGGCTCTCAATAAGGCTCCTAGCATGGTGACCCCGTAAGCAGGTCAGCAGGGTTCATTTTGCCAGAACAGTGGGACCAGAGTTCTGGATTTGTGAGTTCTTGTATTTCTGCTACTCTGTTGTTCACAAATGGTTTCCATCGACGTGCTGAGCTGCGGATCCAGTGAAACATGATCATAGAGTCCGTCCACATGTTGAGCTGGTTTTTCTCCATGTTCAGTGGCTTAAGGAGGCTATATCCTATTCTTGCTCCAATAACTGCACCCATCAGCTCCAAGCGAGGTAATGCCATTTTCTTTAATGGTGCTACTCATGACTTGGAGGCCACAAAACTGGTAACAATCTCTCCGAGGTTGTTTTGTCCTTGAAGATATGCAACAGCACCGTAAGCCTTTTCACTTGCATCACAGTAACATGCAACTTTACAGCGACTCTTTACTAATCTCAGTTTGGTACCACCTGGGAATTGACACCAGGTGTAACAGTGGTAACTCCACACACCACTGCTCCCATTTCTCTTCCAAGTCAGTGGGTAATGTTTCATCCCAGCTCAGTCCCCTTTCCCACATCTCTTGGAAAAGGCACTTTACTCGGACTGTAAAAGGAGTAAGAAACCCAATAGGGTCGAATATACGAGCTGATGTTCTTAGTACACTTCTTTTTGTATTTTCTCTGTCTTTTAAAATGTCCATTAACCCCTTTTGATCAAACACAAAATCATCGTGTTCTGGTCTCCAAACCAGTCCAAGTACTTTAAGCACATTTCCATTGGACTCTGTATCACCAGTGAGCTCTACTCCATTCTCTTTCCACATGCTCTCAGATCAGGTGAGTTGGTAACCCATTTGCAAAGGTTCATGCCGGCCTGAGAGAGAATGTCCTTTGCTGCAATTGTCATGTGAAGAGCATCCTGCACAGTAGGTGAGCTTGAAATAAAATCATCTACATACATACAGTCTCTGAGAGCCTGTACTGCCCTTGGCTGTTCTATTTCAAAATGTTTGAGATGTTTTCTGATGGTGGCAGCAAGCAGGAATGGGCTGGGAGTCACTCCAAAAACAACTCTTGTCATCCTCAGGACACGCACCTCATTTTTACAGTCCTTAGCCAAAGGTCTATGCATCCACAAGAACCTGACAGTGTTTCTGTCCTTTTCTGCTAATGAGATTTGAAGAAAAGCCTTAGTTATATCAGCAGTAAATGCCATCTTGTGCAATCTGAACTTTATGAGTACATCTAGCAGGTTTGGGTTCAGGTTAGGTCCAGTGTACAGACAGTCGTTGAGGGATGGACTGTTTGCCTCATGTGAGGATCCATCTAATATCACTCTAAGTTTGGTTGTGGCCTTTTCTTCTCTTACTACAGCATGATGGGGCATATAATATTTCACAGTCTGTTGATTCATTTCTGGTTCTCCATCTGCAACCTCCTCACAGATACCATTTTGAAGATAGTCCTCAATTACATCGTTGTATCTGGCAAATAAATTTGCATCAGTCTTCAGTCTTTTTGTTAGATTCTCAAAGCGTTTCTTTGCTACCCTGAAGTTGTCTGGAAGCTGGTCTTTGTCACATTGCCAGCGTAACTCAACTTGGTACCTTCCGTTTTCAAATGTTGTTGTTTGTTCAAAATGTTGCATAATTTCTGAGTCCTCTGGGCTTTCTGACTGTTTATTTACAACACCCAGGGACTCCACCTCCCAGAATGCATGCAACTGCTTAGACAGCTGGTTGTCTTCGTTCAAACTAATGTGCAAGTTGTCACTGGTCCCTGTATAGCCCATCCAAATAGGGTTTCAACTGCCACTAATGAATCTTTAACCCTTTGGACCTTTCCAGTAACTGCCTGCCAGTAGTAATCTGCTCCAATTAACACCTGCAACTCCTGTTCATTAGCACCCTCTAGTGGAACGTCTCCAAGCTGCAGCCCTCTTTTCTTAATTTCTGCTTGAATGTGCTCACTTGGTACCTTTATTACAGCAGTGCACACCTCAGCGTTCTCTACAGCATCTATTTCGATTTTCCATTCAGTGTTCCACACATTTTCAAGTTGAACTCTCACTATGTTGCGTTTCTCTATTATAGGAGTTGTGGAACCAAAAACATGGAGGTTTAGTGTCTCTTGCCTCACAACTGGCAGTCCAAGAGCTCGGACAATGTCTCTGTGAATGAAACTACGCTGGCTGCCTCCATCCAACAGACAGCGAGTTATTTTTCTCTCCTTTGGTCCTACAGTCTTAACCGTTTGGAGCAATACTGTGTTCTGAGTATTAGTCTTCACTTTGACTGAGCTGGTCAACGAAGACAACACAGCCTCTGCATTTCCACTATTGCTGGTTCTGTCGACTTCTGGTTCAGCTTCACATTGCTCACAAACTGACAAGTGGTGTTTTCGATTGCACTGCCTGCACAAATTCTTCACTTTGCAGTATTTTGCAATATGTTTGGTCCCAGGCAGACAAAACACCGTCCAAGCCTTTTCAGTTTCTCTCTGCCTGCTTATTGTGAAGCCAGGACAGTTGGTTTGTGGTCATTACTGTCACAAAACACACAGTTTGTTGCACGATGCTGGCTGTGTGCAAAGCAGTCGCTGATGGGATGCTCCACTTTCTAGGTTGATCACAGGATGGTTTACCCACATGCTTGTGTTGTGGGCTCGGGTTTTCAACGTGTGGCCTGGTCTGGTCAGCAGAAGCGCCCGTTCTCTGCTTTGCACTTCATTTTGCAGAAACTGAATCAATTCTAGGACTTTCCATTTGTTGGTTGAGTTTTGTTGCCGAGTATAAGCAAGTGCTATATCTTCTGGGATAAGATGTAGCAGCACTGGACATAGCAGACAGCCGTAAGTATCGCTTTGCACTCCAAGAGACTCCAAGCTGCGTATCTGGATCTCACATTCATCATATAAGTGCCTCAAAGATGTGACATGTGTCGTCGGGTCGTCGGGTCGGCGAGTTCAGGCAGGTCTGGATCAGCGCCTGGCCCTTTCCGAGGTGATCATGGGCTGCAGCTTCCGGGTCACGAACGTGTAGACGACCCGCCTGGTTCTGACCGTCCTGGTTCTGACCCGTCCTGGTTCTGACCCGTCCTGGTTCTGACCCGTCCTGGTTCTGACCCGCCCTGGTTCTGACCCGCCCTGGTTCTGACCCCCTGGTTCTGACCCGTCCTGGTTCTGACCCCCCTGGTTCTGACCGTCCTGGTTCTGACCCGTCCTGGTCTGGTTCTGACCCGTCCTGGTCCTGGTTCTGACCCCCTGGTTCTGACCGTCTGGTTCTGACCCGTCCTGGTTCTGACCCGTCCCTGGTTCTGACCCGTCCTGGTTCTGACCCGTCCTGGTTCTGACCGCCTGGGCTGACCTCCACTGGCCACCAGCAGCAGAACCTGGGTCCCAGTCAGGGTGGACAGTTCATAGGCCTGCAGACGGGTCAGAACCAGGACCAGGACGGGTCAGAACCAGGGCGGGTCAGAACCAGGACCAGGATGGGTCAGAACCAGGACCAGGATGGGTCAGAACCAGGACCAGGACGGGTCAGAACCAGGACGGGTCAGAACCAGGACCAGGACTGGCTAGAACCAGGACCAGGACGGGTCAGAACCAGGACCAGGACGGGTCAGAACCAGGACGGGTCAGAACCAGGACCAGGACGGGTCAGAACCAGGACGGGTCAGAACCAGGACCAGGACGGGTCAGAACCAGGGCGGGTCAGAACCAGGGCGGGTCAGAACCAGGACGGGTCAGAACCAGGACCAGGACGGGTCAGAACCAGGACGGGTCAGAACCAGGACCAGGACGGGTCAGAACCAGGACCAGGACGGGTCAGAACCAGGGCGGGTCAGAACCAGGACCAGGACGGGTCAGAACCAGGACCAGGACGGGTCAGAACCAGGGCGGGTCAGAACCAGGCGGGTCAGAACCAAGACGGGTCAGAACCAGGACCAGGACGGGTCAGAACCAGGGCGGGTCAGAACCAGGACCAGGATGGGTCAGAACCAGGACCAGGATGGGTCAGAACCAGGACCAGGACGGGTCAGAACCAGGACGGGTCAGAACCAGGACCAGGACTGGCTAGAACCAGGACCAGGACGGGTCAGAACCAGGACCAGGACGGGTCAGAACCAGGACCAGGACGGGTCAGAACCAGGACGGGTCAGAACCAGGACCAGGACGGGTCAGAACCAGGACGGGTCAGAACCAGGACCGGGACGGGTCAGAACCAGGACCAGGACTGGCTAGAACCAGGACCAGGACGGGTCAGAACCAGGACCAGGACTGGCTAGAACCAGGACCAGGACGGGTCAGAACCAGGGCGGGTCAGAACCAGGGCGGGTCAGAACCAAGACGGGTCAGAACCAGGACCAGGACGGGTCAGAACCAGGACGGGTCAGAACCAGGACCAGGACGGGTCAGAACCAGAACCAGGACCAGGACGGGTCAGAACCAGGACGGGTCAGAACCAGGACGGGTCAGAACCAGGACCAGGACGGGTCAGAACCAGAACCAGGAGACCAGGACGGGTCAGAACCAGGACGGGTCAGAACCAGGACGGGTCAGAACCAGGACGGGTCAGAACCAGGACGGGTCAGAACCAGGACGGGTCAGAACCTCACCCGGTTCTCATCAACCAACATTATTTCTTGGTTCATTCCCAACCCAGAACCTCAGAACCTCCATCTGTCCTCAGGTGTCTCTGGGTTGGACAACCTGGTCACCATCTGAGCTGCAGGTGACAGGAACCGGGTCCAGAACCGGACCATGAACCGGACCATGAACCGGGTCCAGATCCGGGTCCAGAACCGGGTCAGGAACCGGAAGAGGAAGAGGCTTCAGCAGAGGAACCTGCTGCTGATCTGAGTTCAGGCGTTTCTGACCCAGACAGGAAGCAGAACTGAAAGCTCCACCTGATCCTCCAGCCAATCAGACTGGTTTCCATGGTGACCTGACCTTTGACCTCCCCAGCTGGAAGCTGAACCAGGATCAGCTGCTAAATTTACCTCAGATTAGCAGCAGAGCCGTTGCTGAGCCAGTCAGACCGCAGACAGCAACATGTCCGTCAGCAACGCCACCGGACCCGGACCCGGACCCGGACCCGACCGACCCGGACCCGCCTGGAAGAATCACAGCTTCAGCACAGGGGGGGGCAGAGACCCCCCTCTCTCTGACCAGGGAGAGACCATCATCGGGGTCTACCTCCTGCTGCTGGGTGGGTTCCAGACCACAGGAACTTTCTGGACCTTCTGGAGGTTCTACAGAACCGCCTGGACCTCGGTCCAACATTCACTGTCCTCGGCAGCGCGCTGATCGGTGGGCTGGCTGTCCTCTCTGTCCCCAGGGTGGATGTCCTGGTTTGGGAACAGCATCGTCCTCTTTGTCCTCCTGAGACAGAGAGCGTCTCTGCAGCCCACTGACTATCTGACCTTTAACCTCGCCGTCTCCGATGCCAGCATCTCCGTGTTTGGCTACTCCAGAGGCATCATTGAGATCTTCAACGTCTTCCAGGACAGCAGCCACCTGGTCTCCTCCGTCTGGACCTGCCAGGTATCTCTGCTGGAGTGGATGGACTCCTCTGTCCTGCTTCAGGTAGCCAGGACTCCTCTGTGCTTCTCTTTCAGGTGGACGGGTTCTTCACTCTGGTGTTTGGTCTCAGCAGCATCTACACCCTGACGGTGATCAGCTTCACCCGCTACATTAAAGGCTGCCACCCCAACAGAGGTCTGGGCCCAGCAGAACCCATCCTGGTACTCTAGAACCTCGGTTGGAAGCTGCCTCTGTCTTGTGTTTCAGCTCATCGCATCACCAGGAGCTCCGTCTTCGTCTCTCTGCTCTACATCTGGGTCATGGCCGGGTTCTGGTCCGCAGCGCCGCTGTTAGGCTGGGGCAGCTACACAGGTAAGAGCCCGGTTCTGATCCAAACCCACCTCCGGCGCTGCCCCTCACTGCTGCTGCCCTGCAGATCGGGGCTACGGTACCTGTGAGATCGACTGGTCCAAAGCCAGCTACTCTGCCGTCTACCGGTCTTACATCATCTCCATCTTCGTCTTCTGCTTCTTCGTGCCGGTCCTCGTCATGCTCTTCTGCTACGTGTCCATCATCAACACGGTGAAGAGGGGCAACGCCCTTTCTGCCAACGGAGACCTGACCGACCGGCAGAGGAAGATGGAGAGAGACGTGACCATCGTGAGTCCCTCCAGTCTCTGAGTGTCTGTGGGTCAGCGGGTGTCATGGCTCCGGTCTCCTCCTGCAGGTCTCCATAGTGATCTGCACGGCCTTCATCCTGGCCTGGTCTCCCTATGCAGTGGTGTCCATGTGGTCCGCCTGTGGTTTCCACGTGCCCAATCTGACCAGTATCTTCACTCGCCTCTTCGCCAAGTCCGCCAGCTTCTACAACCCCCTGATCTACTTCGGCCTCAGCTCCAAGTTCCGTAAAGACGTGGCCATCTTGCTTCCCTGCACCCAGAACGCCAGAGATGCCGTCAGGCTGAAGCGCTTCCGACCAAAGGCCGAAGGTCACGGCCGCCGCGCCACAGGAGGAGCCAGATTCAAAGGTCCCCTGAACCGCTCTGAAAAGAAATACTCCCCGATGACCCAGAGCCCTCAGGCTGCCGCGCCGGGCAGGGAGGCGCCGCCGCCGCCTGGCACTGCACCAGCTGACACCAAGGAGGTCTTCTTCATCAACATGGCCGCTGCGCATGAGGCCAGCTCTGAGTTTGAGTGTGTCAGACTCTGACCAAGACACCTGACCTCTGTCCGACCTTAACAAGCCATGACCCGGGAACATGTCCATCCTCTGGGCCCTCAGAACAGAAGAACCGGGTTGCTTTGACCTTTAACCCCATCTAAAGACACTCTTGTAAAAGTACCAGATCAGTTGAAAAGGTCAGGTAAAGATTTACCTCCAGAGTCTCAGATTCAAGTTTTCCAAGCTTTAGACTTGAGAAGCTTTTGATCTGATCATCAGACGATCTGATTGGTCTGATCATCAGACGATGATCCGATTCCCTGCAGAGTGAAGTGACACTTAAAGGGCCGGTATCATGTAAAATTTGATCTTTCCAGCATGTTAGAACCAGACCTGGAGTGTTCCCTTGATTCGTTCATGCTTGAGAAATCCCTTTCAAAACACCAGGGTGGACCTAGCTCCGCCTTCCAGCCGCAGCTCCTCCTCAGGGCTGCGGCTCCTTCAGACTAGCAGCAGCAGTTTGTAAACATCAGTTTTCCTCCTCTGAAGTTTGGGGTACCCCAAGGCTCCCTTTTGGGACGCCAGCCCTTCTCATGCTTCCTCTGGGCCCATCTACATGTAGCCGGGGATGTTGTCCCCCGATGTGCTGCTGCGCCCTCTTCCTGTTGTCCATATATGGAAGAACGCTGTGACAGAGCGCAGCAGCTGGTTAGGAGACAGACAGGTAATCAGTATTTACATTTAAAATCAGGCAGATCGCTGAGGAGATCAGATGAAGGCTGGCGACTCGTTTAACTTTGATCATGAGGCGAGTTTAGAATTTATGTCTGATTCTGATTGTTGTAGGAAACAAACTTTAGAGAGACGTCAAGTCGCCGTTGACTGGTTCCACTTTAGAGAAGTGTTAAGAAGCAAGAGGATTTTCTGTAATGTTTAAGTTCTAGAATGTGTGTGCATGTGATCCTTTTGTTTGTGAAATGTTGTTACTGTTTGGGTGTTTTCCTTGTGGCAGCCATCTTGGAACCTAGTAAGGAGGAGGCCTGCCTCAAATCCAGCTCTTATATAGAGCCAGAGCCTGAGTTTGATTGGCTGGGCAGCTAATTGAGAAGCTATATAAAGAGACTGAAAGCTGCAGACTGCTGGAAAAGAGGCCATTTAGTCTTTGGGTGAATTATGTTGTGCTGAAGGAGGCCTAATAAATCTCCCTTGTTCATGGTACAGCTGACTTTGAGAGTTTTTCTTCCACCCCAAACCTCTCAGTGTAACAAGAAGGTAATACGGCTTGTCATGATTATCTGGCTGCTTAATGTTCAGGTCTAACTTGGTTTCTTTTGTGTGAAGGTTGGCCTGATACTGTTTCAGTTTTAGTTCTTTTTAGATGGTTATTGATTAAAATAACTTTTCTTGTTTTGGTTCTGTTTAGGGTTATGGGTTCCTACTGTCGCCCTCTGGCCCGTTTTAAACTGGACCTCTGCTGTCCCGGTCCGAGGCTGTTTTATTCAGATTGAGACCAGTGGAAGGGACTTTTTCTTTTCTTTCTGTTTTCACCAGGACAGTTTTTGTGAGTTTTTGTTGGGGAACATTAGGGTGCATTTAGTTGTATTTGTGTTTTTCTTTATTATTCCTCCCCCAAACTGTCTGATTTTATCTAATTGGGTTTTATTTTTTTTCAGCTTTAAGGATCCCACCTTTACACTGGTCACTCGGTAGGATAAAGCAAATCTATTTTTGCTCATGAAACATTTGTGACTTCAATAAACTGTAATCTGCAGCAGGTCCTCTGTCAGTTTTTACAGGCTCATCTGTGATCTGGTGAGAACAGGAGCTGCATAGAGGTCACACATAGAAAACCCACTCCGTCATTTCACTGCATCAGGT
This sequence comes from Poecilia picta, assembly GCA_033032245.1. Taxonomy (NCBI): domain Eukaryota; kingdom Metazoa; phylum Chordata; class Actinopteri; order Cyprinodontiformes; family Poeciliidae; genus Poecilia; species Poecilia picta. The sequence goes on from CM065353.1 coordinate 171,188, forward strand.
TCTGCTGCTTCCTGTCTCACTGGGTTTTGAGTCTTATTTCACTGTTTTTGCCTGTTCTTGTGTAACACGGCTATAAAATAAAGACTGATTGAACGTAGACTGTGTCTAAAGTTTGGTGGAGGGATGATCATGCTGTGGGCTTGGGATCTTCATCATCTCCATCAGTGGATCTTCTGCTCCGCCAATGAAACACACTGAGCCCTGAAATCTCTGATTTCATCATGAATATGTGTCCTCCGCCTGGCTCCCCCTGTCGGTCAAAAGAGGAACTGCTGTAAAGCTGAAGGTGAATACTAACTAACTAACTAGCTAACTAACTAACTAACTAACTAATCCGGCCAACTCCACCAAATCCACCTCCTGCAGCAACAGGAAGGGGCGGGACGGACCGTCTCTTACCTTATTTGGAAATGGGACTATGGCACTCCGGAAGTGAAGGAGGCGCCGTTTCCTGTGTTATCCGCGTTTTTTTCCGTTTTATATATCCTCACCTTTAGGAGAGTTTCGCTCTCGGTATGTTTCTGAACTTCTCTCTTATATTTACGTCACAGTTTTTACCAAGTTCTGCAGCTTTCGGTTTCTACATCTGCCCCTTAGTCGCGTGCTACTGCCCCTAGTGGCGTGGGGTGGCAACATAATTACTATAATTACTACAGTAAATCAGATAAAGTCTTTATTAGTTTTGGCTTTACTGGAACAGTAAAATAAAAATTCCGTCACCAAAGATTATACCTTTTCATTTTCTTAGGGAAGTAGATGAAATGAGACAAGACCTGAAAGTTATTCCAGTTTCACTTGATGGAATAACTTCTTTTTTTAATAGGATTTTATTTTGATATCACATCAGGTTGTGTCTAGGTGTCCCTCTGTCACTGGAAACAGTTTTTAAGCAATAGGGAAACTTAAAACATCTTATTTAAATAGGGTTTTATAAAAAGATCTTTGAAAAGGAGTGAAAATACTTTGTAGAACGGAACTTTATAAAGTTCGGTCCATTCACTTGCATTACCTTACTGGCAGAAATGCCCCATTCAATATGGCGGACGCTGTGACGTATCGCAGCAACGGGCCGCCGCGTCCGTCCCGCCCCTTCCTGTTTGCTGCGTGCTTCTCGCGAGATGAACCAAGTTCTGGTCAGGAGCAGAACCTCCACATGAACTTACCGTTTTCGGCCTGCAGAGGGCGCCACGCAGAACCGGGACGGTAAGAAGAAAACAGCAGGACCGAGAAGGAACCGCCGGTTCCGAACTCTGCGGATCGATTCTGAAGGTTCGGCTTCGGTTTGCGGTGCTTCTCTGCGCCTGCGCTTGGACTTAGCGACTGCGATCAAAAACGAATCAGCTGGTTTCTTGCAGGCTGACGGTCAGGCGAGGACTTCCGGTCGGGTTCGAAGCCATCAGGTGGGTTATAATGGGTCCATTTCGGGTGTTCTGGATCCTCAACCCGCAGATGGTTCTGCTGAGCATCAACTCCTCTTGCAGAGAGACTGGAGGCGACCAGAACCAGAACCAGAACCAGAACCGGGCTGTTCACTGCTCGCCAGTGAACAGCCCGGTTCTGGTTCTGGTTGTATGAAGAGAACAATCAGAACCTGAAGTAAAAAGTCGAGACTTCGGACCGGAGAGAAAACTGATCAACTACCAATATTTCCTGCTATTCTAATAAATTCACCAGTATGACGTAATCAGGCGCAGTGACGTCATTCTGCTGCAGTGAACGTTTTTTATGTTGAAGACACAAAGAAAACACCAAATGGTCAATAACAGAAAGCAAATAAAAATGAAACAAAATTAATAAAATTAAATATAATCGAGTCTTTTAATTGTTTCCATTGATTCTGTTCCGTTTCTGATTAATTTGATTTGAAAAAGAAAGTTTGTGTTTGAATTTTGCATATTGACTGATGTCATATTTTGATCACTAGAAATAAATATGAATATTTGGTGTTAAAAAATCCACATTTGGCTTTAGAAGACAGAAAGTTATGAAGTAGTTCCCATAAATGTAGTTATTCTTCACATTCATTGAACAAATGTTTAATTGTTTCCAATTATTCTATAGATCCGTTTTAACAGATAGAGAAGCGCCGGATGTTGAGCTCAGTCTCAATATCCGGGTTCATTTAATCCTTTGGCTCTTTATCCAGTCGGGTTCTGGCTTCTCTCCCGTCTACTAGCCATCTGCTAACATTCTGCTAGCTGTCTACTAGCCATCTGCTAGCCATCTGCTAACATTCTGCTAGCTGTCTACTAGCCATCTGCTAGCCGTCTGCTGCCATCTGCTAGCCGTCTCCTAGCTGTCTACTAGCCATCTGCTAACATTCTGCTAGCTGTCTACTAGCCATCTGCTAGCCGTCTGCTGTGTCTGCTAGCCGTCTGCTAGCCATCTGCTAGCCGTCTACTAGCCATCTGCTAGCCGCCTCTAGCATTCTGCTAGCCGTCTCCTAGCCATCTGCTAGCCGCCTGCTAGCATTCTGCTAGCCATCTACTAGCCATCTGCTAGCCATCTACTAGCCGCCTGCTAGCCATCTGCTAGCCATCTGCTAGCCGCCTGCTAGCATTCTGCTAGCCATCTCCTAGCCATCTGCTAGCCGCCTGCTAGCATTCTGCTAGCCGTCTCCTAGCCATCTGCTAGCCGTCTCCTAGCCATCTGCTAGCCGTCTCCTAGCTGTCTGCTGGCTGTCTATCTAGCTGTCTGCTAACATTCTGCTAGCTGTCTACTAGCCATCTGCTAGCTGTCTACTAGCCATCTGCTAGCCGTCTACTAGCCATCTGCTAGCCGCCTGCTAGCATTCTGCTAGCCGTCTCCTAGCCATCTGCTGGGTGTCTGCTAGCCGTCTCCTAGCTGTCTGCTGGCTGTCTACTAGCCGTCTGCTAACATTCTGCTAGCTGTCTACTAGCCATCTGCTAGCTGTCTACTAGCCATCTGCTAGCCGCCTGCTAGCATTCTGCTAGCCGTCTGCTGGCTGTCTACTAGCCGTCTGCTAACATTCTGCTAGCTGTCTACTAGCCATCTGCTAGCTGTCTACTAGCCATCTGCTAGCCGCCTGCTAACATTCTGCTAGCTGTCTACTAGCCATCTGCTAGCTGTCTACTAGCCATCTGCTAGCCGCCTGCTAACATTCTGCTAGCTGTCTACTAGCCATCTGCTAGCTGTCTACTAGCCATCTGCTAGCCGCCTGCTAGCATTCTGCTAGCCGCCTCTAGCATTCTGCTAGCCGTCTCTAGCATCTGTTGCTGTCTGCTAGCCGTCTCCTAGCCATCTGCTAGCCGCCTGCTAGCATTCTGCTAGCCGTCTCTAGCCGTCTGCTAGCTGTCTACTAGCCATCTGCTAGCCGCCTGCTAGCATTCTGCTAGCTGTCTACTAGCCATCTGCTAGCCGCCTGCTAGCATTCTGCTAGCTGTCTACAGCCATCTGCTAGCCGTCTCTAGCTGTCTCCTAGCCATCTACTAGCCATCTGCTAGCCGTCTCTAGCCGTCTGCTAGCTGTCTACTAGCCATCTGCTAGCATTCTCCTAGCCGTCTGCTGGGTGTCTGCTAGCCGTAGCTGCCTCCTGACGCAGCGGAGTCGCTCCCGGAGCTTTTACGATGCAGGTGGGATAAACTTCTGACCTGTGAGAACTGAAATCTCCCATGATGCTCCTCTGCAGCATGGCGGTCCAGATGTGGTGCCTGTCGTTCCGGCAGCCGTACGCCGGTTTGGTTCTGGACGGGGTGAAGACCGTGGAGAGCCGCTGGCGGCCCCTGCTGGCGCCGCTGGAGAACAGCACCCTGGCGGTCCACATCGCCTGGCGAGCCTGGGAGGGGGAGGAGTGGAGGGCGGCGCTGGGCGGAGCCTGGGGGCTGAGCGCCGCCCGGGTCCAGGAGCTGCTGGAGTCCGGGGAGCGGTTCGGCCGCGGCGTGGTGGCAGGTGGGCAGCGTTGGATTACTGATTACTTGATTTAGATTACAAGTTACTTTTTAGTTCAGCAGCTGCTGACAACCAATCAGAGTAAAGATTACACTGAGTGTCACTAACACAAACATCAACAATGCGTCTCCGCTGATGAGTTGAACTGAAGAATAGATCGATTACAACAGTCCAAAATAATCTAATAGTCTGTAAAACTCAGGACTGTAGAGCCCCCCCCCAGCCACCTCTGTGCTACGGCCCTGCAGCTCCACCAATCAGACGGCTGCAGATTAATGAATGACGTTTTCCAACTGTTTTCATGTTTATTGATCTGTTCATGTTCGCCTTGAAGTTTAAGTATTTCTGGAGCTCGACGTCGTTCACAGGTCACATTAATATTAAAGACATTAAAGACATCAGGTTGCACCACCTAGGAACTGATGTCAGTTATTGTGTCTAAATGAGAAGCTTCACCTTCAAAACAAGCCCAGCAAACTGAACCCAACCCATTAAATGAGCCCAAATCCTGTAATAATCAGACTGGATGACCGGAACCAGATCAGCTGCTGTATAGAAACGGAGATTAAATTACCTGTTACTGCAGGTATGTGACCCTGATGCACCACCAGTGTTGACCTGTGACCTGTGGGTTTCCACGCCGCCCTGAACGCACCGCGGTCCATCCCCAGGCGGCGTGTGAAACCCGGTGATGACGCGTCTCCGTCTGTCCCGCCAGGCCTGGTGGATGTGGGCGGGACCTGGCAGTGCCCCGCCTCCCTGCCGGAGGCGGAGCTAGCAGAGCTGCAGCGGTCGGCCGTTCTGATTGGTCTAGAGCAGAAGCACCTGACCCGGCTGTCCAATCCCCGCTGGCTTCAGGGGCCCCTGAAGGCCCCGGGAGGTCGCGACCTCTGGACGGTGGAGATTCCCGCTGAGCTGTTGCCATGACAACACTGAGCATTAGGGTCACCCCTGGTCTCCATGGCAACAGAAGTCTCCTGTGTAAGCTCCTCCCCCTGACCAGTCGGACCGGAACCAGACGGGTTCTGGTTCTGGTCCGACATGTTTGTAAATATTCTGTGTTGATTTTTGTAAATAAATTTCTACTGGTTGAAAATATTTCTGCTCATTTCCAGTTTTTTTTAAACCAGTGGGGGGGTGGGGGGGGGGTCACTCCGGGTCGGGTTCTGGTCCCAGGCTCCGCCCCCTACAGCCCAGAAATGAAACTGACCCGGTTCTGCTGTGGAACGAACTTTATTCACCCAAAACAAACCGGCACCAGAACTGAACACAAAGAAATCCCTGCAAAGGTGAGGGACTAGCCCCGCCCCTTAGCCCCGCCCCCCACTCTGATTGGCTGCTGCTCGGAACAACCCGTTCTGATTCTGAACAGGAAGTGATGGCGGCAGCCATGTTGGAGGAAACCATCCTATTTTACTTTGAACTCGAGTTCTGAACTTGAACCTGCTAGCGACACCCATTGAAAATAAAGGGAGCCGTTAGCCACGAGCTAACGCTCACATGGAGGGGGGCATGTAGTGCGTGGGGGTGTGATGCAGGTGGGGGGCGGTGATGTAGCCGACCACATGTGGACTGGGGGCGGGGCAGTAGACCCGGGGGGCGTGGCCTGAGGTCGACAGCGCCCCCCAGTGGGCCGGAGGAGGAACGCAAGGATGGTAGGAGGAGGGGGGCAGGTGGGGGGGGTGAGGAAGAGGAGGGTGAGGCGCCGCCGGCAGGTAGCCGGCAGGGGGCGGAGCTTCAAACGGCAGGTGCAGCAGAGCAGGAAGGGCGGCCTGATCCGGGTACAGCAGGCCGGAGGGGGCGGAGCCTGGAGACGCCGGGGCCATGATGGGGGCGGGGCCTTCCGCGGAGGGGGCGGGGCCTGAGAGGGAGGAGGAGCAGCAGAGGTTCAGACTTCCTGTCTATCCACTTCCTACCAGAAGGTGGCGCCGGAACCGACCGCTGGGCTGGGCCTCCGCCTGGCCGTCCGATGCCCTGGAGGATTCTGGGTAGGAGGAGGGGGGCGGCTGGGCCCGGCCGCTCTCAGGGAAGGGAGGGGGGGCGGCTGGGGGCAGAACACAGAAAGTCATCACATCCCAGTTCAGACTGGTTTCACACCGACGGTTCAGCTCCGGCCCAAACGACCCGGTTCTGTCAATCAGCTCTGGACCCGACTCACCGTGGGGGGGGGGCTCCTGGGCCAGGTAGGGGGGGTAGTGCTGGTAGGGGTAGGCCGGCTCCGGCGAGGTGGGGGGGGGGTAGGCCTGCTGCTGCGGCCAGCAGCTCTGGTGGAACCACTGGGGGGGGCAGGGGGCAAAGGGTTAATTTGGCAACAACCCCCCCTTACCCCATTCCCCCCAGTTCCCCCCCGTTACCCCCAGTGCCCCCCGTTACCCGCCTGCACTCCCAGGTTGTAGTAGTTACTCCAGTTACCCCCAGTTACCCCCCGTTACTCCCCGTTACCCCTAGTTCCCCCCGTTACCCCCAGTTCCCCCCGTTACCCCCAGTTCCCCCCATTACCCCCAGTTCCCCACCTGCACTCTCAGGTTGTAGTAGTTCCCCCCAGTTCCCCCGTTACCCCCAGTTCCCCCCGTTACCCCCCGTTACCCCTGTTACCCACCTGCACTCCCAGGTTGTAGTAGTTACTCCACGTTACCCCCAGTTACCCCCCGTTATTCCCCCGTTACCCCCAGTTCCACCCCGTTACCCCCAGTTCCCCCCCGTTACCCACCGCACCCCAGTGTATATTCCCCAGTTACCCCCAGTTCCCCCCGTTACCCCCCGTTACCCCTGTTACCCACCTGCACTCCCAGGTTGTAGTAGTTACTCCTCCAGTTCCCCCCCGTTACCCCCAGTTCCCCCCCGTTACCCCCAGTTCCCCCTTTACCCACCTGCACTCCCAGGTTGTAGTAGTTACTCCAGTTCCCCCAGTTCCCCCCCGTTACCCCCAGTTACCCCTGTTACCCACCTGCACTCCCAGGTTGTAGTAGTTCCCCCCCAGTTCCCCCTTACCCCCAGTTACTCCCCGTTACCCCCAGTTCCCCCCGTTACCCCCAGTTACTCCCCGTTACCACCCCCCAGTTCCCCCCTACCCCCAGTTCCCCCTGTTACCCCCGTTCCTCCCGTTACCCCCAGTTACCCCTGTTACCCACCTGCACTCCCAGGTTGTATAGTTCCCCCCCAGTTCCCCCGTTACCCCCAGTTACCCCCAGTTACCCCCCGTTACCCCTGTTACCCACCTGCACTCCCAGGTTGTAGTAGTTACTCCAGTTCCCCCGTTACCCCTCCCCCCCGTTACCACCCCAGTGTCCCCCCGTTACCCCTGCACTCGCCAGTTTATAGTTACCCAGTTACCCCCGTTCCCCCCCGTTACCCCTGTTACCCACCTGCACTCCCAGGTTGTAGTAGTTCCCCCCAGTTCCCCCGTTACCCCCCAGTTCCCCCCTTACCCCCAGTTCCCACCTGCACTCCAGGTTGTAGTAGTTCCCCCCAGTTCCCCCGTTACCCCAGTTCCCCCCGTTACCCCCAGTTCCCCCGTTACCCACCTGCACTCCCAGTTGTAGTAGTTCCCAGTTACCCCCCAGTTCCCCCCCGTTACCCCATTCCCCTGTTACCCACCTGCACTCCCAGGTTGTAGTAGTTCCCCCCCCAGTTACCCCCCGTTACCCCCAGTTCCCCCGTTACCCCCAGTTCCCCTACCCCAGTTACTCCCCGTTACCCCCAGTTCCCCCTCCCCATTCCCCAGTTACACCCCGTCCTCCCGTTACCCCCCAGTTCCCCTTTACCCACCTTGCACTCCCAGGTTGTAGTAGTTACCCCTACCCCAGTTACCCCCAGTTCCCCCCGTTACCCCACCCCCTGCACTCCAGTTATATTCCATCCCAGTTACCCCCTACCCCCGTTACCCCCGTTCCCGTTACCCCAGTTCCCCCAGTTACCCCCCCGTTACCCCATTCCCCTGTTACCCACCTGCACTCCCAGGTTGTAGTAGTTCCCCCGTTACCCCCAGTTACCCCCAGTTCCCCCCCGTTACCCCTGTTACCCACCTGCACTCCCAGTTGTAGTAGTTACTCCAGTTCCCCCAGTTACCCCCCCGTTACCCCCATCCCCGTTACCCCGTTCCCGTCCCCAGTTCCCCTCCCCCCGTAAGTTTACCCACCTGCACTCCCAGGTTGTAGTAGTTACCCATTCCCCAGTTACCCCCCGTTCCTCCCGTACCCGTTCCGTTACCCAGTCCCCTTACCCGTACCCACCCCCGTTACCCACCTGCACTCCCAGTTGTAGTCCCCCGTTACCCCAGTTACCCCCAGTTCCCCCCCGTTACCCCGTTACCCACTACTCCTCTCCAGTTCCCCCGTACCCCTCTCCCGTTACCCCAGTTCCCCCGTTACCCCCCGATCCCCCGCCCCCAGTTCCCCCAGTACACCCCCTACCCCCATTCCCCTGTTACCCACCTGCACTCCCAGGTTGTAGTAGTATTGACGACCCTGCAGTCTGAACACAAACATCATCAGATCTAGATCCGACCCCTGGGTCAGATTGAAGCGTGTGACCTCTGACCTCTGGGCAAGTCGCTGCCGTTCGGGTCGTAGGAGTAAAGGGGCGGAGCCAGCACGGTGCAGAGAGGCTCGCCCGACTCGCCGACCAACCAGGAGTGGCAGCGGATATCACCATGGAAACTGAGGAGAGAAAGCCAATCAGGTCTCCCGGCCGAGCGGCGGCCCCCCCCCCCCCCTACCTGGGCGGGTCTGAGCGTGTGCGCCGGCGGCAGGTGAGCGGCGGCCGGGACCCGGGACGGCGAGGGAGGCGAGGAAGAGGAGGAGGAGGGGGAGGAGGAGCAGACGGCCGGCAGCGGCTTCACCACCTGGAACAGACACACCTGGTCACCACGGCGCCCCCACAGGTCAGCGCCGGGACGGCGCCGCGGTTCTGAGTGGACATTTAAGTTTGACTAGCTTCATATTTTATGTTCCATGAAAGTCAGTTTGCTGTCAAGTGGAAATATGAATATTTTAACAAAGTCTGATGCTACATGTGAGAAATTAAAAACTAAAGTAACTTTTTAACAGAAACTGTGAATGTTGTGACTTTAGGAACCAAAGTGCTACAATAATTCATCTGTTTCTTCTGAGAAGAAAACATGTTTAAAAAATCATGAGAACCAAGCAGCTTCTATTTCACCCCACTAAGATATTAATTATATATGAAGTTTTCCCTTTAACAACTTTCTACAACAGAAATTAAAAATATCAATTTCTGCGTTTTGTGATGAGATTTTAAGACATTTTTTAAATGGTGACTTCATTAAAGTGGATATTAAAGCAGAAATCTATTTAAGTTTTAATAAACTTGGTCTAACAGGGATGAAGAGTTAAATTATGATATATTTAATCCTCTGGTTGGTTAAAAATCTCCATTTTTAAGTGAAATCATTTTATTTCAGAGCTTAAAGATTTAAACCATGTTAAAATCTTCAGATCTGAAATTTTTTCTGCAATTTGTTTTATTTTCCTCAGTTTGTGAAGATTATTTTTATTTCTGCTCAGTTTATCATATCAAACATTTTATTACTAATGTGTCTCATCTTGATTTTTTCTTTGAATTACAAAAAAATAAAACATTGCCATAAATCCTTGTAACTCAAAACATCACATGCAGCAATGAATTGTGGGTAACACACTTTGCCAAACTGCGCCTGAATGCAGACTCAGCATGAGGGTGGAGCCGGACCCCAAGGGGGCGGGGCTAAAGCAGGAAGTGCTACATGAACGAAGTGACCTCACTTGGTGAACGACTTCAGCCCATCTGCGATGGTGTGAACGCTAATTGACCTCTGACCTCTGGTCCCCCAAACCTCAGTCTGGCTTCGGTTTGAATGTGAACACCCAGCGGACCAGAGCAGGGCATTCTGGGTAAATCCAACCAAAGCTAATGTTCTAGCCTAGCGCTAGCAGCAGAAACGGCTCCTGGTTTTAGCCAAAGACTAGAGAGAAATCCTCCATCTTGTTTCCATCTGGTGAAGAAGGAAGTTGCCTCAGTGGTTTCTTGGTGCAGCGCCCCCACAGGCCAGGAGGGGAACAGGCTCCTCAGAGCGTTTGGTGCACGACCCAACCAGCAGGGGGCAGAAGCAGGTGTGCTCACCTGTGGAGTGTAGCTGTAGGTCATGTCTGACCTGCTTGGAGAGTTGGTCGAACCCCTTTCCTGTTTGTCCTTTCACAATAAGACAAAATCAAATATATTTATTTGTGAAGCATGTTTCCAACAGGCAGCAGCCAAACAGTTAAAATACAAGGTCAAAGATCAGAAAGAAAACACCTGACAGCCAACCAGAAAGGTCAAAGGTCATAAAAATGAAACGTCTGGTTTCATTGGTGACCATAATGGAGGAAACTCCAGGTTTTTGTGGGCGTGAATGATGATGACGAAGGGCTAGTGTTAGCCCCGCCCACCTAACAGGAAGTAGGCAGGGCAGCTAGCGCTTGATTGGACCAATCAGGAGAGAGGAGCGGGAGCCAATCAGGGCCAGGTGTGAGCGTCGTTACCTGAGTGGCGGCGGGCTCATCGGCTGTGTAGACGCCTGGCATCTGGTAGCTCTGATCTACAACACAACACGATGTCACTTCCTGTCCCAGCAGGAAACATGGCAGCAGCGTGCCGGTCCTCACCCTGGGCGCCGAACACGAACTCCTCCGTGAACTCGGCTGAAACCGATCACAGGGCCGTCACACGGCGCGCTCGCCCGGGCTTTTATTCTGAAAGGTCGGCCACTCACCCTGGTCCTCCGCGGTGCTGGCGTCCGCCTGGTCGTCCTCTGAGGAGCAGGCGGGCGTGGCGCCGGGCGGGGAGGCCGGCGGGCGGCCCCCCGCGGCCCGCTGCACCCGGTAGGAGGAGCCTGAGGGCGGCGGGGCGCCCCCGATGGGCGGAGCCACAGCAGGGCCCTGTGAGGGAGCACCGTCAGCAGGAGGAACCAATCAGGAGCCAGTAACGGACTCAACAGCAGCGCTAATGGCTGCAGCTAGCTCTACTAGCAAAAGTTGCTCTAAAGTTCCGATCCCAGCGTTTCCCCCAGAAACTCGCTCAGCCCGGTGGTCGAGTCGCTCCACCGTGTTTTTGTATTAAAAGATGTTAAGTTGACAGGAAATGCAAAAGTATTACTGTGTAATTATATGTTATTGGAAAACATCTCCAGTGAAATGATATTTAAACACACAACTAGTCTAAAAACAACAAACTTGAACTTCAGTTTAATCCACATTAAGTCAGCAGCTCCATCAGGGCTTCAGGGCCCATAAACAATAATATTTAAAACAGACACAGATACATAAATGTAACACTTGTTTATTGAGATTATTAATGCTGTTAAATTTTATTCAATTGATGGATAAATGATTTTAAGTTGTTTAACATTTAGATCCAAGATTTTAAGGAGTTGGCAAGTTTACTTTGTAAAACTTAAAGAACAATATTCATAGTTAGATTGTTTTGTTACCATAGCAACAATCTGATGCTGGGAGTTTAATCTTTGAATTCACAAACACCTTTTTAGGCTGGACAGTTAAACTTCTCCCATATTTCACTAAATCAAACACAGAAGCTGTTAGAGCTGCTGATGGTTTTAGCAGCAAAAGGGGCCCATAAGTCAGATTCTGCTCCAGGCCCCATCCAGCCTTGGATCGGCCCTGTAACCTAAGTAGACAACGCATTTGATATGGTTTGATGCATTGTGTAACTGGAAAAATAAAACTAAAATAATATAAAACCACCGTGATGCGTGACTCAGAGCAGAGCGTTAAAGCTGAACCTGCAGGATGAGGTTAGCTTAGCGCTGCTCGTTATCCACAGACAGAAACTTTACAGGGCAGACGGACACAGAGCCACAGGCTGGGCAGCGTGTTGACATGGAAACGCTGCATATAATTGTTGGTTCACAAAGATAAATCATTCTCACGTCACAACGAGCCTCTGAATTCACTACAAGTTATTCCTGCGGTTCACTAACGCGGCGGGTTTTAAAGTCTCACCTCCAGAGGATCATAGTTCCTCACAGTAGGTTGTTGTAAACATCCACACAGGTCAGCCTGAGTCCAGTTAGAGTGAAAGGAGGCGCAGATCCTGCTGAGGTAAAGCAGCGGCGGCGCGAGGCAAAGCGCAGAGGCGCCAGCTGTGATTGGTCCGCAGGTTTAAATGCATAAACTATAAACTATCTATTATAAAATTGTCCTGTAGGAATAAATCTGCTCTGCTAGTGAAATGCTAAGACAAAAGAGACGCTTTCAACACGGCTTTAAAAAACAAAAAATGAGGGTTTTTTTTATTTTCCGAAAAACATAAGCAAGCAACGCTAAGCCTGGCGGCGGGGCTAGTAAAGCATGGCGGGCCGCCAGGCTTATAATACACTGGGGGAAACCCTGTGAAGTACTTTTGGAAATATCGAAGTATAAGTACAAGTGTTTCCTGATACTCCGATGTACGATATGGGTACGTTGCCCGTCGTTGCCCCGACGACGCAGCCGTCCTGCTGGCGACACCTGGAGAAACCTCAGCCTGAAGGAAGTTAAATAAACGGCCATCTTTAAACCCCACCCACCCGATGGGACCCCGATGGGACCCCTCCTGTCCACCATGTTCAGAACTGCGGTTGTGATCTGGAAGCAACCCGGTTCTGGTTCTGGTTGCTCACCTGCAGGGGGGGGTAGACGGCGTCGCCGGCGTCCTCCAGCTGGTAGAAGGTCATGGGCGGGTCGAGGTCGGCCGGGTCCTCCACCGCCTCGGCGGGAAACCCGAACTGACATTCCTTACTGACGGCCAGCAGGTGGCGCCGACTGCGGCTGGCGACACAGAGACATGAGGCAGGAGGTCCAGAAAGACCCGCTCTGGTTCTGGGCGTGTCGACTCACCGGACCGGAAGGCCTGGTTCTCGTAGTCCTGGTAATATCTCCTGCCTGGGTGGTAATAGGCCAGATGTGGACCAATCAGCTGACGGTTCCAGAACCGAGTAGGACTTCAGAGTAGAACCAGAACCCCGAGGTCGGGTCGGGTCGGAGAGAAGAGCAGAAACCAGCCAATCAGAGACGTGAAGCAGCTGGGGTGGGGCGAACAGACGGCGGACATGTTGGACGGCGTCCTACCTCGACACGCCGTAGCGCGGGGCTCTTGATGCAGGGGTGTGGTGGTGTGGGGGGGCGTAAGGGTCGTAGGTCAGGGCCCCTGGTGACGGGGGGAGGGCTGGGCGAGGGTGACCCGCGGGTTGGAAGCGGGGAGGGAGGGGCGAGGGGGCGGGGCCGCCATAGGAGATGGGCGGCGGCATCAGTAGCTCCGCCCCCTTCGCCCCGCTGCTACCGCGGGACTTCCTGAAGTAACGATGGCGGTGATGGCGCTGACCTCGAGCCTCTGGGTCTGCTGAGAGAGCAGAGGGTCACAGTGGACCCCAACAGAACCAGAACCCCAACAGAACCAGAACCTCACCTGGATCTCCTTTCCGGGCCGGAACCGCCACGTTCCAGGCAGGCACTGGGTTGACCGGTTTCAGATCCGTCAGCGGAACCAGGTGTCTGCGTCACATCAGCAGGAACTTCAATCTGCTGCCAACCGCCAGATCCAGAACCAGGTTCTAACCGGGTTCTGGTCCAGGCCCGGTTCTGAGAGGCTTACTTCTCTCCCAGCTCCTCGATGAACACGGTGACGGCCGTCGAGTGGGTTCCCACTTCCTGGATGAAGGCGTTGTAGAACTTCCCTTTGGGCTCCAGACGGACCTGAAATCAGGAGACCGAGGCTGATCCTGGTTCTGGAGCCTCCAGAACCGGCCCGGGTTCCAGGTCCGGAAGAAGGTCTGGAGAGCAGCCGATCAGGAAGTGAGTCGTTACCTGGCACTTGTCTCCCAGGAAGTACTGTCGACCCGCGAACACCATGTAGTCCGTCTTCTGCATCTCTGTCAGCAAATTAATCAGATTACTACAAACTACCCGACTTCATCCAGGTGCCTCACCTGGATGAAGTCCAGCCCTGATTGGTCCCAGGTGGACCGGTCAGCTGACCACAGGACACCTGTATCGCCAGGTTACCATGGTTATAACGGCTCGAGTGTCAATTGTTGCTGGAATAATGAGCTTCAGTCATCAAATTCACTGAGTTATCCTGACTGCAGCACCAGAACCTGGACCCGCCCAACCTGAACATTTCTGCCAACCAAAGGCAAGCTGTGAACCAGAACCAATAAAATGAGGTAACCCCTCCCCAGCCTTTCAACCAATCACAGCTCCACTGATCTGATTGGCCCATTTCTCTGTGGCCTGCTGACTTCCTGCGTTACCTTTGCAGGTGTCCTGCCACACGTCAAACTCCAGGTTCCTGTAGACGTCGCCGTCCAGAGACTTCAGGACCTTGTAGGGCAAACAGAGTCTGGATGTGGGCGGAGCCTCAGCAGGTGGCTAAAGGACAGCAGACATGACATCACCACAGGTACAGCCGCCATTTCTGACCTCCAGGAAAAAACATCCGACAGTCAGCAGGGGGCGCCACGATGCAGGACCGGTCCTGATCCAGTCCTCCAGAACCGGGCCAGACCTGCGGATCCGGTTCTGGAGATTCTGTACCAGACCTGCAGAAGCTGCCATCTTTATTTCTTCCTGCATTTGAATGTGACATCATCACTCCTGGACCGTCTTCTTCATCCTTCAGTGCCTCGTTTGTTGCCATGGAAACATGCTAGCTACCTGTGGGCGGAGCCTAAGCCTGGCGGCCTCACCTTGCTCTCCTCTGCTGCTCCGCCCGCCTCCGCCTCGTCCCTGCAGGTGAAACCAGCGCTGACCTCATGTGACCACAGACGTCCAATCAGGAAGTCGGAATGCTGGCTCACCTGTGCAGCCGGTCCTCAGGTGCGTCGTAGCCCACGTCAACGTCGCTGCACGCAGACAGGCTGTTCCTATAGCGACGACCTCCGGCCCTGAAGGCCTCCATGGCCTGCCAGAGCTCCGCCCCCTCCACGCCGAACACCTGAGTGTAGAGCAGCTCGTACAGCAGAGCTGCACAGAGACACACCTGAGCAGGTAGACACTCACACACTCCCTCCCCTCGAGGCCACGCCCACTCACACTGGCACAGCGCTGCTGAGGCTGGGTAGCTCCGCCCATAGATGATGTCATAGTGACCGTTGATGGAGCAGCACAGGGTTACCTAGGCAACAAGAGCTGGAGGTCACCAGCCGCCAATCAGAGGCCAATCTGAACACCTGACCTCAGTGACCCCACCTTGTCCTCAAAGTCGTTCTCTGAGATGATGGTGGCCGGTTTCCCAGGGTAACGGTAGATCAGGAAGCACCGCCTGCAGGTGGACAGGAAGTTACCTGCAGCCAGGTGACTGTGACCTGCAGCAGTCATGTGACCTCACCTGTAGAGCTGAGACAGAGCCTTGATCTCCACCTGACCCACCGTCTCCTGAACACACACACACCACACACACACACACACACACACACACACACACACACACACGGTGAGCTGGTGGGATCCAGGTGAGCTCAGGTGAGACAGGAGCTCTCAGTGACTCACCTTGGGATCCTCCAGACGCTCCAGGTATTTCTCAAAGGAACCTTCCACAAACTGCAGGGACAACAGAAGGTGAGAACCTGTCAGGGGGCGGGGCTTAGACAGTGACCGTCAGAGGGCGGCTTGACAGTGACCGTCAGAGGGCGGGGCTTAGACAGGTGACCTGTCAGGGGCGGGGCTTAGACAGGTGACCTGTCAGGGGGCGGGGCTTAGACAGGTGACCTGTCAGAGGGCGGGGCTTAAACAGGTGACCTGTCAGGGGGCGGGGCTTAAGACAGGTGACCTGTCAGGGGGCGGGGCTTAGACAGGTGACCTGTCAGGGGGCGGGGCTTAGACAGGTGACCTGTCAGAGGGCGGGGCTTAGACAGGTGACCTGTCAGGGGGCGGGGCTTAGACAGGTGACCTGTCAGGGGGCGGGGCTTAGACAGGTGACCTGTCAGGCGGGCGGGGGCATTAGACAGGTGACCTGTCAGGGGGCGGGGCTTAGACAGGTGACCTGTCAGGGGGCGGGGCTTAGACAGGTGACCTGTCAGGGGGCGGGGCTTAGACAGGTGACCTGTCAGAACCTCTGATCCCAGCCCAAACAATCAGAACATGTCCAGGTCAAAGGTCACCAAGGTTCTCCATCTCCACAGCAGAACACACCGACCCAGTTCTGGACAGCACAGCTCCCCCCGGAGGTTCGCCCCAGTGGGAGCTTAGGTTCGGTTCGGTTCGGTTGGACCCAACTCACCGGCTCAAAGTTGCTCCTGTTGGCCCGCATGAAGCTCGCGCAGTCCAGGCGGATGTTCTGATGGTAGTTCTGGGAGAAGTAGAGCTGGGGACAGAACCGAACCGACCGGGTCAAAGGGGAACCGCCACAGAAACACTGGTCCTGTTCCAAACCTATCGTCTCCATTCCGTGACCTCTGACCCCCCGCAGCGGCTCACCTGCTCGGAAACGGCCCGGAACAGGCTGGACGCGTCCCGCGCGACCATCTTCCGGTACAGACCCAAACTGGACAGGTACTCGTCCATGTTCACGAAGTACTTCTTCAGGCCTTTCTGCATCCCGCCGAACCGAACCGCGCTCCACGTGCACGGACCTCAGTGACTTCCGCTGAAGCGGTCGCGCGCGCCGCCAGGTGACTTCAATCAGGTCTAATGAGCGCCAGCGCGCGCGCCGTCGGCGAGGCGTTCAGGGACGGAGAGAGGGTCGGAAAGAACCGTTCACTGGTTCGGAACCGCAGCGCTGACTGAACCGGATCGTTAGGACGTCAGAGGAATCAAACATTGTTGCATATAAAGTTACAAAATTCACAATATGTTCAGATTAATGGCGTTAACTCTGATTTACTGGAGCTGAGAGCGCCGAGCAGGGGGCGGGGCTTAGTCGGAGTCGATGTCGGCGCTTCCGGTTTGATTCCCGCCTGTCGGTGCTTGGCTCTGGTTCTGGATATAACTGGTTTGGGGTTCTGACCCAACCCAGAATAGGGCTGCCACCCGACCCGTAAAGTACGGAACCGTTAACTGTCCAGTATTGAACCGGTACGGACGCGATTTGTTCCGTATTTCTATAAATGTCCATAGACTCGCCTGTCACATATCAACACTAATTGTAACAATAACCACCAACATAAAACACAGGAAACATTACGGGCAGCTAAATGTAGTGGCGTGAGCTGAAGGACCCCTGAACTGAGGCTGTTGCCTAGAGACGGACACTACCAGCCGCGGTGAGCTGATATCAACCGGGTCTTTAAAACGTCCTTGACCCGATTCTTCACCGTCCAGAACCAAAACCTCTAAAGATACAGAGAAGGAAGATTCACATCCCAGGCTGAACATGTTGGTGACAATAAATGAAGACATTTTAAAATGTGTGTTGACATTATGAATGTTTTTGTGCTCTCATTTGTTGTTGTTTTTATCATTATTGGATTATTGCGTGTTATGTCACGTGACCTGTCTAATTGCACACACGTGTATAATAAAGTGTGTGTCCTCCAAACAAGGGGGAACAACACGAAAGCCAAACGTTTTTCAGTCTCATGATATCACGTTAAATGCTGCGCCGAAAAGTGATTCTGCTAACAGGTTATGGGCCCAGAATCAATGAAGAGGAAGACGCACAGAAAGACGCCGAGGCTTAAGCAGAACTCATTCAGTTTTCTGGATGACAAGAGTCCATCACTAGTCATGCACGATGCAGCAGATGATGGACGTGCGGCGCTTGGAATCCTGCGGGCAAAGGAAAACCCAGAGTGATGAACCTGTATACTGAGCTGATTCACGGTCGGTTACCGGGTTCATCATCAGAGCTGAAACCGCATCACCGCTTTAAGGAGCTGAGCAGCTGAGCGACGGACTTCTGATCGCCATGGTTCTGAAAGGATCCAGAGACATTTAGGCCATTTGCTGTTTATATTACTCAAAGCGAAGACGGTGATAAGTTGACTTTTGCAGAGTTTAAGACTAAACTCAGAAGTTTTGAAGACATTGAAAATATGCGTGGCACAGTATCTGAGGACAATGTGATGAAAGCTGAAGCTCATTCTGGCTCAAATGCGCAGCAAGAGGCGCAAATGATCCTGGAGCAGGAAGTTCTGAGATCGTGTGTTAATATGGGATGAAAGGCCCATAAGCAGAACCTGCCAGCGGAAGCGGTGGTGCAGTTACTGTAAGAATAACGTCACAGCAACGCGACCTGCAGACGGAGGAAACAACGGGACACCGCGCGGAAAGCAGCCGAAGAGACGGGCGGCTTTCCGGGTGAGCGACGCGACACGCGAGTGGAGACATGATGGAGGCCTGATGGTGGACCTGGTGCGACATCACACATAATCACTGACATCAGTAAGTTTCGGAAGTTTGATGAAAGTTTCCAGGCCGAGACGCACTGCGTGGAATTGGCTGATGGATCCGAGTGTTTTGGAGTTGCTAAGCAACGAGGAGACGCGGAAGTGTGTTTGATCGACAGCAGAGGTCGACGTCTTAAAACAGTGCTGAGGAACGGACTGTACATCCTTCATACCCGCTAGACATCTTCTCAGTGAAGCTGCAACATCCAGCGGAGCAACGGTGATTTTCAAAGGAAAGAATGTTCTTCTCAGAGACACCAAGTTCCCCATTCACTATGTAACAAACTGTATTACTTACAAACGATGGACAATGAATGTGGTGATCAGTGTAAAAAATGTTATGACTTACAAAGTTGGCATGAGATTCTTGGACATTGCAATTACAGAGATGTACTGAAGCTAGAAAATGTTGTTCATGGCATGGAAATTAAAGGGAGAGGTGAGCCAATGCCATATTGTGAAGTCTGCACAAAAGGAAAATTTGTTCAAACTAGGAACAAGGGACCAGATGCAAGAGCTACAGAACCACTAGCAACGGTCCACACAGATTTAGCAGGACCTATAGACCCAATGTCTAAAGGTGGTCACAGATATGCATTATCCTTCAGATGATTATTCCAGTGCAGTTTGAAAAACAAGAGTGACACAGTACAAGCTACTGAAAAGTTTATTGCTGACATGGCTCCACATGGAAAGGTTAAATGTATGAGGTCAGACAATGGTACAAAATTCACAGGAAAAGATTACCAGACATTACTAAGCAGAAATGGTATCAGACACGAGACCTCAGCACCATATTCTCCACATCAAAATGGTACGGCAGAACGAAACTGGAGAACTCTATTTGACATGGCTAGATGCATGTTGATCGATGGTGAGTTACCAAAAATGTTATGGCCATATGCAGTTCAGACAGCTGCTGTAGTGCGAAACAGATGTTTTAATAATCGCACAAAGCAAACGCCTTACTTTATGTTGACAGGCAGGAAGCCTAACATTTCTAGGATGCACAAGTTTGGATGTGTTTGTTACACCTACAAACGAGAGAAAGGGAAGCTGGATTCAAGGTGTGAAAAAGGCATTTTTATAGGGTATGACAAGAATAGTCCAGCCTAATGGTCTACTATCCAAACAGCAGGAAAATCCAGAAACACAGGCTTGTGGAATTTGTATCCAAAGAGAAAAATGAGATGGATGTAACTTTGGATGATGATATGATTGGAATTAGTCCTAGAGCAACCAAAAGTTCAGATGCTGATCCAGTAAATGTTTCTGACCATAAACTGAGGACAGAAGAAGAACCAATAGCGAGTACCAGTCAAACAACAAAACATGAAGAACCTGAGAGGCGATACCCTGTCAGAGAAAGAAACCTGGTTATTTAGATGACTATGTATGTAGCATTGATGAAGAGCAGATGGGTAACATTGATTATTGTTACAGAATGATAAGTGGAGTACCTCAAACCTACAAAGATGCTGTAACATCTGTGAATGCAAAATAGTGAGTTACAGCCATGGATGAGGAAATGCAGTCATTAAAGGACAATGTTACTTTTTCCCTGACCAACTTACCTGAGGGTAAAGCTGTAGTGGGGGGTAAATGGGTGTATGCAATCAAAGGAACAGTGATGGATCAGACAAATACAAGGCTAGATATGTTGCTAAAGGATTCAGTCAAAAGAAAGGTGTGAACTATGATGAAACCTTTTCACCAACTGCTAGCATGACGAGCATCAGAGAGCTGATGCAAAAGGTGGCACAGGAGAACATGTTTGTTCACCAGATGGATGTAAAGACAGCATATTTACATGCCCCAATTGAATGTGAACTTTATATTGAACAACCAGAGGACTACAAGAAGGAATCCCAAGAAAATGAAAGACTGATGTATAAACTGCAAAAATCTCTTTATGGACTTAAACAGTCAGGCAGAAACTGGAACAAAATGCTGCATGACTATCTATGTGAAAACAAGTTTGTTCAAAACCCTGCTGATCATTGTGTTTACACAAAGATTACTGATACTGAAACCGTGTTTATCATTATATGGGTCGATGATTTGATTATTGCTGCCAGTGATACGAATATCCTTAGATGTAAAAGAGAAACTTGCATCCAAATTTAGGATGAAGGACTTAGGAAAGTTGACACATTTTCTTGGCATTGATTTTGAGAAAGGTGCTGACAGTATTAAAATGTCACAACGAAGTATGTGAGGAAAATACTGGAAAAGTTTGACATGCAGAACTGTAATCCCAACTACCCCTTGTGAGCAGAAACTTAACTATGCTGATAATGCTGAAGTAATGAGTGATGCCAGAAAATACAGAGAGGCAGTAGGAAGTTTAATCTATTTGTCAACATGTACAAGACCAGATTTAAGCTATGTAGTAAGTAAACTGGCACAGTACTTTGCAAACCCAACCACAGAGCAGTGGAATACTGTAAAGCATGTTTTCAGGTATCTAAAATACCTGAAAGATAAAGAACTATGTTTTAAAAGGGGTGCCTGTGATAACCTTATACATGCATACAGTGATGCAGATTGGGCAGGTGATGCATCAGATCGAAGAAGTACAACAGGTTACTGTACGAGTCTAAATAAAGACGGTCCGTTAGTCTCATGGAAGACTAAAAGACAGCCTACAGTAGCTCTATCTACATGTGAAGCAGAGTTCATGGCACCAGCTGCTACTGTACAGGAATGAAAACAACTGTTGTTCAACATGGATGGTATGGATTACTTAGCTAAGATTTATGAGGACAATCAGGGACCATATCCTTAGCCAAAAATCCAGTGTATAGACAAAGATGTAAACAAATTGATGTTAAATATCATTTTGTCAGATCAGTTGTAAATGAAGGAAAAGTCTCTCTAGTGTCCAACTAATGAAATGGTTGCAGATGTACTAACTAAACCAGCAACAAAGATTAAGTTAAGGAAGTATGAAGTGTTTATGTTTGGTGTATCATGAATGTATTTAGGTTGAAATGTTAAGAGTCAGGAAGTTACCCAAATGTGAGCA
Organism: Poecilia picta; assembly: GCA_033032245.1. Taxonomy (NCBI): domain Eukaryota; kingdom Metazoa; phylum Chordata; class Actinopteri; order Cyprinodontiformes; family Poeciliidae; genus Poecilia; species Poecilia picta. The sequence continues at coordinate 192,487 of CM065353.1, forward strand.
AGTGGGGCTGTTGACATTATGAATGTTTTTGTGCTCTCATTTGTTGTTGTTTTTATCATTATTGGATTATTGCGTGTTACGTCACGTGACCTGTCTAATTGCACACACGTGTATAATAAAGGTTGTGTCCTTCAAACAAGGGGGAACACGAAAGCCAAACATTTTTCAGTCTCATGATATCACTTTAAACGCTGTGCCGAAAAGTGATTCTGCTAACAATGTGTGATACCAGACAGAATGGATCTGGAGCGGAACCGCAGACCCGGTAGAACCTACAGAACCAGACATCAGCATCTCTTCATCCCTCAATCATCTCCTGATATGGAAGAACATTTATGATGAATCACGTTTCTTATTGGGCTTTTAGTCGATATTGGTTTGATTATTAGATAATCGATTATCGTATCAACAAAATGACACTAATGGTCATTTAAAGAACCAATCACAGGAACAGGTGACCAGTCAGGAGGCGGGGCTCAGCAGACAGGTGACCTAAACCAGGTGTTATGACCAGTTACTCAGTACTTGAGCCGTTTCCCAAGTACATTTTACATAAATAAAGGTGTTTACAATGAGCTGCTCTGATTGGAGGACAGTTTTGGAGGAGTCCATGTGTGAATGGTTGCTCCCTGGATCACTGTTGTGTTGTAAAGGTTTGCTTGGCTCTAGCTGCCTCTATTTGTAGTAGTTTGACAGGAAAGTGGGTGATGAGACCTGCTGCCATGATGACCAAGGCCTCAACATGTGGTTGTGCTTTGCCACCACAGCGCCCCCTGTGGACCACTGGATCTATAGCTGCAGCAGACAGACCACCTGTCCATTTTCTTTACACCCTTGTCCCCTAGCATGAGAGCTGCTGCCTCTCCAGCTGACGTTCAGGGCGAGAGGCGGGGTCACCTGGACGGGTGGCCAGTCTGTCGCAGGGCAACACAGAGACACACAGGACAACCATGCACACACACATACACCTAGGGAGAATTTGGAGAGGCCAGTTAGCCTGACTGAGGGAGGAAACCGGAGTACCTGGAGAAAACCCACCATGCACAGGGAGAACATGCAGAAAGACTGGGGCCGGGAATCGAACCCAGAACCTTCCTGCTCCAAGGCAGCAGCTCTACCAACTGCACCACTGTGCTGCCCATGGACATAAGGATAGACCATCATGCACCACTCTCGCCTATTGTCGCTGATTTAGGGCGGCCATCTTGGATCTGTCCACCACTCCACTCAACCTCATGTGTTTAGCAGCACAATGACGTTTCAGCGCATTTAATCCATCATAACTCGCTTTTTGTTACTGGGAACTATATCCAGACATCTATCAAAGCTACATTTATAAACAATTGTATTATTTAAGTATGTTTTTAATAGTTTAGCATATTTAAATATGATTAGTGGCAATAACAATAGAATAGGAATGGAATATTCTGATATCGATGTATGATGAGCAAATTACAAAGCACACAGCCGTTCATCATTTATTATTATTTTGTATCAATACATATTTATATAACTATACAAACACAAATATCCATCCATCCATCCATTTTCTTCCGCTTATCCGTGGTCGGGTCGCGGGGGCAGCAGCTTCAGAAGGGAGGCCCAGACTTCCCTCTCCCCAGCCACTTCTTCCCCCGGGGCCCTGAGGCCACCGAGGAGCTTCTTGACCCCTCGGCGACCTCGTCCCCAGAGATTGGAGAGCCCGACCCAGAGTCCCCAGGCTCAGCTTCTTCAACAGAAGGCATGTTGGTGGGATTGAGGAGGTCTTCGAAGTATTCCGCCCTACCGACCCACAAATGTCCCGAGTCGAGGTCAGCAGCCACCATCCCCACTATAAACAGTGTTGGTGCTGCGCTGCTTCCCCCTCCTGAGACGCCGGATGGTGGACCAGAATCGCCTCGAAGCCGTACGGACGTCTTTCTCCATGGCCTCTCCAAACTCCTCCCACGCCCGAGTTTTGGCCTCAGCGACCCGAGAGTCGCTTCGCCCGCCGGTACCATCAGCTGCTTCTGGAGTCCCACAGGCCAAAAAAGACCCCATAGGACCTTCAGCTGGACAGCATCCCTCACCGAAGGTGTCCACCAACGGGTTCGGGGGTTGCCGCCGCGACAGGCACCAACGACCTTATGGCCACAGCTCCGATAAGCCGCCTCGGCCATGGAGGCACGGAACATGGTCCACTCAGACTCAATGTCCCCCACCTCCCCCGGAACGTGTTCGAAGTTCTGCCAGAGATGGGAGTTGAAGCTCCGTCTCACAGACTCCGCCAGCCGTTCCCAGCAGACCCTCACTACATGTTTGGGTTGCCAGGTCTGACCGGCTTCCTCCCCCACCACCGGAGCCAACTCACCACCAGGTAGTGGTCAGTGGACAGCTCCGCCCCTCTCTTCACCCGAGTGTCCAAGACATACGGCCGCAGATCCGATGAAACGACGACAAAATCGATCATCGAACTGCGGCCTAGGGTGTCCTGGTGCCAAGTGGACATATGGACACCCTTATGCTTGAACATGGTGTTCGTGATGGACAGACCGTGACGAGCACAGAAGTCCAACAACAGAACACGACTCGAGTTCAGATCAGGGGGGCCGTTCCTCCCACCAGGCCCCTCCAGGTCTCACTGCCCACGTGAGCGTTGAAGTCCCCCAGCAGAACAAGGGAGACCCCAGGAGGGGCATCTCCAGTCCCCCTCTAAGGACTCCAAGAAGGGGGGTAATCTGAACTGTTGTTCGGCCCGTAAGCACAGACAACAGTCAGAACCCGTCCCCCACCCGTAGGCGGAGGGAGGCCATGGTCTTGAGCTGGAAAAGGGTAGAGGTCCTTCTCCGGGTCAGGGGGGTCGTCCTTCCTCAAGAGGAGGAGTTTAAGTATCTGGGGATCTTGTTCACGAATGAGGGACAAACACAAATAAATAACGATTAATACTGAATAATATATATTAGATACATGTTTCTAGATATATATGTTTTCCACAGTTCCATCTTCATAGATCCAGATTGAGTCCAAACTCCATGTGATCCATCCTGCTGCAGTGAATCCGTCTCACTTCATAGATTCTCCCTCTTCCTCACATCGTGTCTTTAGGAAACTTTGAAAACAAAAACAGAAGATTCGGGATGTATCTAATAGTGAAAGAATTAAATATAGTTTTTACCACCTGTGTAAACTTTGCTGATTATAACACATTAGTTTTAACATGTTTCATTGTTTTATTTCTAATAGGCTCTTGTGTCGGATAATCTCAGTCAATGAAACAATTAATGTTTTTAGATTTACAGAATCTCAGTTATCCTTCATATCGGGGCTGAACCCGTATTTCACCATGTGGCTAATATTAGCTGGTATCTCCCTCAGTGCTGAGGCATCTTCTGCTGTTTGGTTGATCAAAGAACAATGACCTCTCCAAGATGGCCGCCGGAGCAGCCAATGCGGGGTCTACTCTTATATTATGTCTGTGGTCCCATGAAAGTCGGGTGACACGCCGTGGTGCGCGACCCTTATATTGAACACTAACCCAGAACCAAAAGACTCTCAACTTCATGAAGTTCTTGATTCAATTCAGGTTAGTTACTATTTAGTTTCGTTTATTAATAGAATAAATCCCGGTTCCATCATATCAATCAATCAATCAATCAATCAATCAATCAATCAATACAATCAATCAATCAATCATAGCTCAGATGTCCCGGGATGAATATTAATATTTTTAAAGTTTATCATTATTATTTCTGGATCACTCAACCTGTCGATGACTGACCGTCATTTCCTGTAAATTCTAGCCGAACCGAGCCGAACCCGTCCATGTGTTTAGGCTGCAGTAGCTCCACCCTGACAGCAGGCGCCGCTGCAGCGCTGACGGTTCAACGTGTCTGAGGCAGAAGGAGAGCTGCGTGGCAGTGCGCCTGCGCCGGGACGCCGCCTGTAGTCCTTGAGGCTGTGCGTGGTTCTGGTTCGACCCGGTTCGGTGTCGCTGTGGTCCAGATGATGCGGCTGCTGCTCCGGAGGCTGCGGCGGCCCTCCGCCGCCTCGGCGCGGTCCCTCAGCGGCCCGCCCGCCGCGCAGGTCCGCCGAACCTTTCTGGACTTCTTCCGGGATCAACACCAACATCTGCTGGTTCCGTCCGCCCCGGTTCGGCCCAGAGGAGATCCCAGCCTGCTGTTCGTGAACGCCGGAATGAACCAGGTCAGTCTGGTTCTGCGTGTTTTGGTTCGGTTCGGTCCAGTCAGGATGTATGTTCCGGTTCTGACACAGTTCCGGGTCAGAGACATCAGAACCAAATATAAGAAATGATACCAGAACCTGACCTTATCGGTTCCCATCGGTCCAGATTGAAACACGGATAGATGGTTCTGGTTCTGGTTCTGGTCCAGTTCAGCAGGGATTCATCCAGAATCAGGCCCAAAGAACCAGAGCAGGATGATACCGGTCCTGGTTCTGCTGCGGTCCTAACCGGTTCTGGTTCTGATCCAGTTCAAGCCGGTGCTGCTGGGCACCGTGGATCCCCGCAGCCAGATGGCGCTGTGGCGCCGCGTGGCCAACAACCAGCGCTGCGTGCGGGCCGGAGGCAAACACAACGACCTGCGGGACGCGGGCCGCGACGGGACGCACCACACCTTCTTCGAGATGCTGGGCAGCTGGTCCTTCGGGGACTACTTCAAGGTGGGCGGGGCCTCCGGGCGGGGGGCGGGGCCTCCGGGCGGGGGGCGGGGCCTAAGCAGAGGGGCGGGGCCTCCGCTCAGGGCGGGGCCTCAGCAGGGGGCGGGGCCTCAGCAGAGGGGCGGGGCCTCCGGGCGGGGGCCTCCGCTCAGGGCGGGGCCTCAGCAGAGGGGCGGGGCCTCAGCAGAGGGGCGGGGCCTCAGCAGGGGCGGGGCCTCCGGGCGGGGGGGCCTCCGCTCAGGGCGGGGCCTCAGCAGAGGGGCGGGGCCTCGCTCAGAGGGGCGGGGCCTCAGCAGAGGGGCGGGGCCTCAGCAGAGGGGGCGGGGCCTCCGCTCAGGGCGGGGCCTCAGCAGAGGGGCGGGGCCTCCGCTCAGGGCGGGGCCTCAGCAGAGGGGCGGGGCCTCCGCTCAGGGCGGGGCCTCAGCAGGTGGGCGGGGCCTCCGCTCAGAGGGGCGGGGCCTCAGCAGGGGGCGGGGCCTCCGCTCAGAGGGGCGGGGCCTCAGCAGGGGGGCGGGGCCTCCGCTCAGAGGGGCGGGGCCTCACCGTGTCTGTGTGTGACAGGAAGAGGCGTGCCGCATGGCGTGGAGCCTCCTCACCGAGCATTATGGGATACCGGCAGACCGGCTGTACGTGTCCTACTTCGGAGGAGACGCCGGATCGGGTCTGTCTGCGGACCGGGAGACCCGGGACATCTGGCTGCAGCTGGGGTAGGTCCGAGCGGGGCTGGTTCTGGGCTGCGTGACCCGGTCCTGACCCGGTCCTGACCCGGTCCTGACCCGGTTCTGCTCTTTGCAGGGTCCCTGCGGCGCGCCTGCTGCCGTTCGGTCTGCAGGATAACTTCTGGGAGATGGGCGACACGGGTCCATGTGGGCCCTGCACCGAGATCCACTACGACCACGTGGGCGGGCGCCAGGCGGCGGCGCTGGTCAACGCGGGCGGCGCCGAGGTGGTGGAGATCTGGAACCTGGTCTTCATCCAGTACAGCAGGTCTGGTACCGGCTCAGACCCGTTTAGACTGGCACAGACCCATTTAGACCAGCATAGACCGGCACAGACCCGTTTAGACCGGCACAGACCCGTGTGAACCGGTTCAGACCTGTGTGAACCGGTTTAAACCGGTTCAGACCCGTGTGAACCGGTCCAGACCCGTGTGAACCGGTTTAAACCAGTTCAGACCCGTGTGAACCTGTCCAGACCCGTGTGAACCGGTTTAAACCAGTTCAGACCCGTGTGAACCGGTTTAAACCAGTTCAGACCCGTGTGAACCGGTCCAGACCCGTGTGAACCGGTTTAAACCGGTTCAGACCTGTGTGAACCGGTTTAAACCGGTCCAGACCCCTGTGAACCGGTTTAAACTGGTCCAGACCCGTGTGAACCGGTCCAGACCCGTGTGAACCGGTTTAAACCGGTTCAGACCTGTGTGAACCGGTCCAGACCCGTGTGAACCGGTTTAAACCAGTTCAGACCCGTGTGAACCGGTCCAGACCCGTGTGAACCGGTTTTAAACCAGTTCAGACCCGTGTGAACCGGTCCAGACCCGTGTGAACCGGTCCAGACCCGTGTGAACCGGTTTAAACCGGTCCAGACCTGTGTGAACCGGTCCAGACCCGTGTGAACCGGTCCAGACCCGTGTGAACCGGTTTAAACCGGTCCAGACCCGTGTGAACCGGTCCAGACCCGTGTGAACCGGTTTAAACCGGTCCAGACCGTGTGAACCGGTCCAGACCCGTGTGAACCGGTTTTAAACCGGTCCAGACCCGTGTGAACCGGTCCAGACCCGTGTGAACCGGTTTAAACCGGTCCAGACCCGTGTGAACCGGTCCAGACCCGTGTGAACCGGTCCAGACCCGTGTGAACCGGTTTAAACCGGTCCAGACCCGTGTGAACCGGTTTAAACCGGTTCAGACCCGTGTGAACCGGTTTAAACCGGTTCAGACCTGTGTGAACCGGTCCAGACCCGTGTGAACCGGTTTAAACCGGTCCAGACCCGTGTGAACCGGTCCAGACCCGTGTGAACCGGTTTTAAACCGGTCCAGACCCGTGTGAACCGGTCCAGACCCGTGTGAACCGGTCCAGACCCGTGTGAACCGGTTTAAACCGGTCCAGACCCGTGTGAACCGGTTTAAACCGGTTCAGACCCGTGTGAACCGGTCCAGACCCGTGTGAACCGGTCCAGACCCATGTGAACCGGTTTAAACCGGTTCAGACCCGTGTGAACCGGTTTAAACCGGTCCAGACCCGTGTGAACCGGACCAGACCCATGTGAACCGGTTTAAACCGGTTCAGACCCGTGTGAACCGGTCCAGACCCGTGTGAACCGGTTTAAACCGGTCCAGACCCGTGTGAACCGGTCCAGACCCGTGTGAACCGGTTTAAACCGGTTCAGACCCGTGTGAACCGGTCCAGACCCGTGTGAACCGGTCCAGACCCGTGTGAACCGGTTTAAACCGGTTCAGACCCGTGTGAACCGGTCCGGTCCCCTCAGGGAGGCGGACCAGAGCCTGCGGCTGCTGCCCCAGTTCAGTGTGGATACTGGGATGGGACTGGAGCGACTGGTCGGGGTTCTGCAGGGCCGGCGCTCCAACTACGACACGGACCTGTTCACGCCGCTGCTGGACGCCATCCACCAGGCGAGTGGGGTCGCGTCGACATGGCGACCGGCCTGCCGTCATGGTAACCTGTCTCTGTCCGCAGCGGTCCAGGGCGGGGCCTTACGGCGGCAGGATGGGCGCGGCGCCGGACGCCCAGGTGGACCGGGCCTACCGGGTCGTGGCCGACCACGTCCGGACCCTGGCGGTCTGCATCGCCGACGGAGTGCATCCTGGGATGTCCGGTGCCGAGTGAGTGTGCGGTGCGGCGGCCGGCGGCGCCGTGGCGTCGCGCTGACCCGTTTGTCCGGTCCAGGTTGGTGCTGAGGAGGATCCTGAGGCGGGCGGTCCGGTTCTGTGCCGAGGTTCTGAAGGCTCCGCCGGGTTCGCTGGCCAGCCTGGTGCCAACCGTGGCTCATACTCTGGTACGCTACATTACCCATCATGCCTCTGGCTGCGTGCTGTCGTTGGCTGACCTTTGACCTCTGCCGCAGGGCGACGCGTTTCCGGATCTGTTCCGGGAGGCGGACCGGGTGAGTGTTGGTCCACAGGAGAGACACATGAATGATGTCACAGGAAGTGGTCACCAGCGGCGGCGTGTCTTGCAGATCGCCGACATCATCAACGAGAACGAGGGTCACTTCCTGTCGTCGCTGCAGCGCGGCAGCCGGCTGATCCAGAGGACCTGCGTCCGGACGCGCGGCGGCCTGTTCCCCGGTCCGGCGCCGCGCCGCGCCTCGCCCGGTGAGCTGCAGGTGAGGGTCTGCGGGTGAGCTAACTTCCTGCTGCTCCGCAGCGGCGGCGGCCTGGTCGCTGCACCGGGACCTGGGCTTCCCTCTGGACCTGGTGGACCTGATGCTGGAGGAGCGCGGCGTCCAGGTGGACCGCCAGGAGCTGGACCGCCTCGTCTCCCACGACCTCGAGGTGAGCCACTCCCAGGATGCAGCACCATGGCGGTCGTTTGGCTTCCTGTGAGCTTTTATTGTGAAGGAGCTGATGTGTGATGTCACCTGCCCAGGTGCGGGCGGAGCAGCAGGCGGGCCCTAAGCCCCGCCCCCTGCTGGACGTCCTGAGCCTGGCGGCGCTGCAGCGCGCCGGCGTCCCTCACACCGACGACGGCGCCAAGTACCGGTACCACCTGGACCGCGGCCGATACGGTTGGCGCCGCCCGCTCAGGTAGGCAGCCTGCGATTGGCCGACGCCGTGACTCCTCCCCTCTGCTCCCAGTGTTCCCAGCATGCCGAGCGACGGTCCTGGCTTTGTACGACGGCCGGGCGCTGGTTCCGGAAGTCGGCCCGGGTCAGCGCTGCGGCGTGATCCTGGACCGGACCTGCTTCTACTCGGAGCAGGGCGGCCAGGCGCACGACCGCGGCTACCTGCTGCGCGGCGGGCTGCAGGTGAGCCGAGCATCATGGGAAACCGGCGCAGAGTGTCCAGGTGACGCCAGGTGTTCTGTCCCCCAGGAGGTTCTGTTCTCCGTGGAGGCCGTGAACCGGGCCGGAGGATACGTGGTCCACCAGGTGACGGTTCCGGACCACCTGAGAACTGGAGACCAGGTGGAGCTGCACCTGGACCAGGTACCAGCAGAACCAGAACCAGAATGTCTTTACTGTACAGAAAAGTGCTGTACTGGAAGTTACTGCATAATTGAGTGGTTCCCATTCAGAACCGGCCCAAAGCAGAACTGAGGTCATCAGTGGCTACGATATTAAATAAGCTGCAAAGTTCACTTTGAAGAAGAACCGCATTCATAGTTGGTTTTGTTGCCATAGCAACAACCCGATGCGCTGAGTCTGACCCGTCCCAGACTCCATGGTGCTGCAGCGGTTCTGCCTGCACTTTGGACCGGCCCGGCCCGGCATGATGGTTCCGGTCGGTCCAGCTGTCCGTCCCACCGGAACCGCTTCCAGCTAGCGCTCCGCTAGCATAGCATGCATGCTAGCATTGACGCTGGTGAGCAGCCCGACCAGAACCAGAACAGTCTTCAAAATATGCCAGGAAACGGATCCTGTTATCGACCCGGTTCTGCTCTGGTTGGGTTCGGCGCCTCTGTGACGGCCCCCGTTTACTCCGACCCGGTTCCGATCCGTTCCCCAGGCCCACCGGCTGTCCTGCATGGTGAAGCACACGGCGACCCACGTCCTGAACTTCGCCCTGCGGTCGGTTCTGGGTCGGTCCGTCCAGCAGAGAGGTTCTCACATCACGGCCGACCGCCTGCGCTTCGACTTCAGCGTGAAGGTTCTGACCCGGTCGACGGCCCCCCAGCGGGTCGGCCGGGTCTGAAGGTTCTGTTGCTTCTGCTCAGGGTCCGCTGAGCTCCGCCCAGCTGCAGCAGGTGGACAGGTGCGTTGGTGACATCATCTCGGCCAATCAGGACGTCCACAGCCTGGAGGTTCCTCTGCGGCTCGCCGGCGCCATCCGGGGCCTGAGGACGGTGGACGAGGTGAGCGGAGACGCCGTCCCGGTCCCACCTGCTGCCCCGGGTCCTGACGCTCCGCCCCCCGCAGGTGTATCCGGACCCGGTCCGCGTCGTGTCGCTGGGCGTCCCGGTTTCTGAGCTGCTGGACGGCGGGACGGACAGAGAGACGTCCGTGGAGCTGTGCTGCGGGACGTAAGACAGGACACACCTGCCCCCCCTTACCTACCCCCCCTCCACCCACCTGCCCCTCCTCACCTGCCCCCCCTCCACTACCTGCCCCTCCTCACCTGCCCCCCCTCCTCACCTGCCCCCCTCCACCCACCTGCCCCTCCTCACCTGCCCCCCCTCCACTCACCTGCCCTCCTCACCTGCCCCTCCACCCACCTGGCCTCCCTCAACTGCCCCTCCTCAACTGCCCCCCCTCCACCCACCTGCCCCCCCTCCTCACCTGGCCCTCATCACCTGCCCCCCTCCTCACCTGCCCCCCCCTCCTCCCACCTGCCCCCTCCTCACCTGCCCCCCCTCCTCACCTGCCCCCTCCTCCCCCTCCCCCTCACCCTGCCCCCCCCACCACCTGCCCCTCCTCACCTGCCCCCCCTCCCCCACCTGCCCCTCCTCACTACCTGCCCCCCCTCCTCACCTGCCCCTCCTCACCTGCCCCCCTCACCTGCCCCCCCTTCCCTCACCTGCCCCCCCCTCACCTGCCCCCCCCTCCCTCACCTGCCCCCTCCTCCACCACCTGCCCCTCCTCACCTGCCCCCCCCCACCACCTGCCCCCCCTCCTCACCTGCCCCCCCCTCCCCCACCTGCTCCACCTCCTCCACTGCCCCCCTGCCCCTCACCTGCCCCCCCTCCACCACCTGCCCTCCACCACCTGCCCCCTCCTTACCTGCGCCCTCCTCACCTGCCCTCCTCCTCCACCCCCTGCCCCTCCTCACCTGCCCCCCTCACGCCTCACCCACCTGCCCCTCCTCACCTGCCCCCCCTTCACCCACCTGCCCCCCTCCTCACCTGCCCCCCCTCCTCACCTGCCCCCCCCCCTCCACCTCACCTGCCCCGCCCCTCCTCACCTGCCCTCCACCCACCTGCCCCTCCTCACCTGCCCCCCCCCCTCCTCACCCCCCACCTGCCCCCCCCCCCCTCCCCCTCACCTGCCCCCCCTCCTCACCTGCCCCCCCTCCCCCTCCACTCACCACTCCCCCCCCCTCACCTGCCCCTCCCCTCACCTGCCCCCCCCCTCACCTGCCCCCCCTCACTCACCTGCCCCCCTGCCTCCCTCCACCCACCTGCCCCTCCTCACCTGCCCCCCCTCCTCACTGCCCCACCTGCCCCTCCCACCTGCCCCCCCTCCACCACCTGCCCCTCCTCACCTGCCCCCCCTCCTCACCTGCCCCCCCTCCACTCACCTGCCCCCCCTCCTCACCTGCCCTCCACCCCTCCCCTCACCTGCCCCCCTCCTCACCTGCCCCCCTCCCCACCGCCCCTTTCCCCTCCACCACCTGCCCTCTCCCGCCCTCCTCACCTGCCCCCCCTCACCCACCTGCCCCTCCCACTGCCCCCTCTCCTGCCCCCTCACCTCCTGCCCTCTCACCTGCCCCCCTCCACCCACCTGCCCCTCCTCACCTGCCCCCCCTCCTCACTGCCCACCTGCCCCTCTCACCCCCCCACTGCCCCCCACCTGCCCCCCCCTCCCCCAGCCACCTGCTCCAGACCGGCTCCATCCAGGATCTGTGATCGTCTCTGAGAAGCAGCAGGTGAAGGGCATCAGCCGGATCGTCGCGGTAACGGGTCAGGACGCCGTCCAGGTGGGAGTCGGTTCTGAACGGTTCTGGTTCTGTGGGCCTGGACCCAACTGGTTCCGTTTGTGTCTGCAGGCGAGGGACACGGGACGCGCGTTGACCCAGGAAGTGGACTCTCTGTCAGCCAGACTGTCAGGCTCCGCCCCCTTCAGCCTCGGCTCCGCCCTCCAGCTCTCCAAGGAGGCGGGCGCCCTGTCTGACGTAGGCGTCCTTCCCATGATGCCGTGCGGCAGCGAGGCCACGGTTTGACCCTGAGCTGTGTCTGGCAGGCGGTGGACACCAGGCCCGTCCCCCAGTGGCAGCGGCGGGAGCTGCAGGTCCGGCTGCGGGCGGCGCTGCGCTCCATCAGCACCGCCATCAGGAAGCTGGAGGCGCGGCAGGTGAGAAGCACCTGGACGGCGTGAGCGGCGCCCGAGACGCCGCCGCTCACGCCGTCCCATCATGCTTCATCAGGCTGCGGAGACGGCGGCGCTGCTGCTGCGGCGGCGCGGACAGACGGAGCTGCTGGTGGACGCCGTGGAGACGGACTCGCCGTCGGTCGGTAGAACCGGGCCGGACGGGTTCTGACCCGACTGGAACCGGCCCGGCTCCTGATCTGGGATCGGTTCTGGTTCTGTTCCAGGTTCTGATGAAGACCGTCAACCAGCTGAGCGCCGCCGCCCCCCTCAGTCACGTGATGTTGCTCGCTCACCAGAGGCATTCTGGGAAGGTTTTCTGTGCCTGCCAGGTTCCCAAGGTAACTGCTGACATCACAGGGGGCGGGGCCATCACCGGCCACGTCTGATTGGCTGTGCTCCTCCTCCGCAGGACGCGCCGGCCCTCGCCGCCTCTGATTGGGCGGTGGCCGTGTGCCGCCGCCTGGGGGGGAACGCCGGGGGATCGGCGCTGGTTGCCAAGGGAACCGGGAGCAGCAGTGACATCACAGAGGCCCTGAAGTGGGCCGAAGACTTTGCCCTCAAGAAGGCCGGGCGATGATGTCACAGGCTCCGCCCCCAGGAGGCTGCTCTGATTGGACCCAGAGATTTCTTTGTTTTAGAAGAAATAAAGGCAGAACTGAGTTGATTTTTAAATTCATTTGTTGATTACATCAGTTTGTTTACAAATAAACAACCAATAAGTAGCCGGGTCGGTTAGCGGGTCACAGCAGAACCTTCAGAACCTTCCAACCCAGAGAATATTTAAATTATTTCAAATGTCAGATTAGTTATTAGGTCAGGGCAGCAGGTGGAAGGGGGCGGAGCCACAGTCACTGGAGGCCTTTTGATTTGTTGCTGCTAATGAAGCTAAACCGTCTCATTCAATACATCCCAAAATAACCTTTAGCAGCTACTAAACATAAATATGTTAACACTGATCTAATTAATTTATATAATGTCTTCACTTGGTGATGGAACAAAGAAACTTTTCAGTCATTTTCTAGTTTCTGTATATTTACTTGGAAACATTTTCGCATCTCAGTCACATTTTGGTGAAGATTCATCACATTATCGTCTGATTTTATCAACAACAAAAACATCAACATGAGATTCTCTGTTTATTGTTATAATTCGTGTTGACGTCAGACAGGCGAGTCTGTCGGACATTTATAGAAATACGGACCAAATCGCGTCCCGTATCGACCTGCCCTCCAAAATAAAATCTACTTCCGTCTTGGCTTGGAGAAAGGTCAGAAAGCCTCAGGTCCGAACCGGAACCAGAAACAAGGTTCTGCATAAAGACGTGAACCCAGCGAGGAACAGAGGAACCAGAACGAGCCTGGAACCAAAAGTCCAGGAGGTTCCGACCCACAAGGGCTTCTGCTGTGCGCATGCTTTTATTGTGAAAGGCGCTGGCAGCGAGCAGCAGGAAGGGACTTCCTGTTCTCGTTCCTGCATCCTGAGTCATGGCGCCTCCACCCTGGGTGGGGTTGCGGTTGTCTATGGTCTCCACCCTGGTTGCTCCGCCGTGTCTCCCGGTTTGGACAGCAGGGGGCGCCGTCGGTCCAGGTGAGCCGCTGGAGAAGTGGCTGCACTGCGATGACCTTTGACCCTCCAGACCCTGAATCACATCAGTTCTCTAACAACATCTGACTAATTCTATACTTCCTGTCTGACCAAATAAAAGCTTTTAAATCTGTTTCCTGACTCAGAAGTTAATAAGTGAAGAACAGCTTAAATTTCAAATTAAAACCTTAAACTCCTCTAAGCCCTAAAGCTGAAGAAATTCATTCCAGGACTCCAAAAATGGCAATTAGTGGATTGTTCTGGATTTGGATTCCAAAAACCCCTGAAAGTATAGAAAAGACATATTTCCAAAATGTTTGTAAGCTCAAGCAAAAGAAAAACATGACTTAAGTTGCAAGGTGACGTCTGGCATCTGGTCCGAAGTGGAAGGAAACATTTTATATAGACGAGATTTTGAGAAGTGGACCCTGTTTATCACTTTAACTGTACTGGCTGTAACCTGGCACATGGTGTGCTTTGGCGTATGCTGAGAATAACGTTATCCCACCATGAACCAGACAGATCAACACCCAGTCCGCCTCCCCAGAGATTTCTGGTTTTACCCGAGGAATCGGGCTCAGTTGTCATAAACTTTCCATATACTGTATATAAGAAAGGGGTGATTTCAGATTGGGTTTCAAAACTAGAAGGTCGACCCACGGTGGGTCAACAGGAAGAGTTGAAAAATGTGGGAATAGTGAAGAAACACAATGTCTAATTTGGAAATAGAGAAACAGATGAGAAGTAGGTAGGTTAAATTTTGAGGGCAACTCTGAAAAAAATAAATAGGAATGTCAGATTGCTTAAGTTCCAAAGCCAGTGAATTTACTGGGTAGCATCCACTTTTAAGAAATTAATTTTGTAGCCAGAGAAAGATCCAAATTTTTCAAGAATATCCAAAATTAGAGGAAGACTCTGTAAAGGATCTGAAACATACAAGAGAAGGTCGTCTGCATACAAGGACAGTTTAAGCTCAACACCACAGCGGATAATTCCATGAAAAGAAGAGAAGGATCTTAGCGTTTCAATGGCTAACGCAAACAGGAGGGGAGAAAGAGGACAACCCTGTCTAGTTCCACGTCCCAACGGAAAATACTCAGATCGGACGGAATTAGTGACAATACAAACCTGAGGAGATGAATAAAGTAGCTTGATCCAGGCTGCAAACCTCCCTCCAAAACCAGACCTATCGAGAGCGGCAGAGAGGTTGTCCCATTCCACTCGACCAAAGGTTTTGGCTGCGTCAAGAGAAATGATCACCTCCGGAGTCGTGGGGCAATGAGCTGAAAAGATTGCATTCAATAATGTTCGAATATTAAAAAACAAATGGCGACCTTTGATGAATCCATTCTGTTCATGCGAAATAATCTGAGGAAGCACCGTCTCAAGCCGAGTTGTGAGTATTTTAGCCAAAATCTTAAAATCCACATTTAAGAGCAACAGGGACCTATAAGACTCGCAAGCAGTGGGATCTTTACCCTCTTCAGCAGGAGAGAAACTGAAGCCTGAGCCAAGGGGGGGGGGGCAACAGGCCACAGCCCAGGGACTCATTATAAACCTCCAGAAGAAGAGGGGCTATGGGCCTTACCATTCTGCATATTTTTGATTGATGTAAAACTTGCTGCCAATTTAATGGGAGCATCAAGTTGATCAGAAACCAATTTATTGATCTTAGGGATGTCAATATTCTGACGAAAGGCAAATAATTCATCCGAGTTTGATTGTAGTTCAGATTTATACAGATCACAGTAAAATTTCTTTAAAAATGTCACTGATGGAAACAGGATCACAAACGAGATTATCTAACTGATCCTTGATTTGTGATATTGGTGCATCAGGAGCCTAGTTGGTTTTTCTCCATGCTCATAATAAGAGGCTCATGATCGAATCAAGAGATGTTGTTAGGAGACCGAGTTCAGTTTGGAGATCCTGTCGTTGCTTCAGTAAAGCGTGTGATGGATTAATGGCATTTTGCCTGTCAATATTGTGAATTTTTGTTGATATTTCTGATATCTTAACACGTAGATTTTTATTAACATTAGCAGAAAAAGAAATAATCTGACCCTGAAGATAGGCTTTTCAATTTTTCCCATAATAACGAGAAAGAAACTGTGTCACTCTTGTTAAATGTAAGAAAATCATCAATTGCTGATAGGATGAATTTACTGAATGGCTCATCTGATAACAGGAGACTATTAAATCTCCAAGGGGGGCAAGAACGGGGTTTATTCATGAAGTTTATATCAAGGCTTAAAGGGGAATGATCTGAAATAATAATCAGTATTCAGAAGATGTGACTCTGTGCATTAAAGAGCCATCAACAAAAAAATAATCTATATGGGAATGGGACTGGTGTACCTGAGAGAAAAAAGAATAAGTCTTTGTTAGTGGATTACGTGGATCTACACACCCATTTTGGGTCATAAAATCCGAAATGGATTTGGACATATTTGACTGCGTAAAGGCCTGAGATGAGGAGGGATCTATGCTGGGTTCATTACACTGTTCAACTCACCAGCTAGAATCAACAAATGAGTGTCAAGAAAAGGAAGTGTGCTAAATAGATTGTGTATAGAATCTGGATTATCAAAGTTTGGTGCATAAATGTTCACTAATAAAACAGGAATGTGGAACAGACAACCTGCAATTATAAGAAATCTGCCATTTGTATCTCGCATTATTTTTGACGCTGTGAAATGGACCTTCTTATTAAATAATATGGCTACTCCTCTCGCTTTCGAGCTGAAGCCTGAGTGGTAAATCTCTCCAACCCATGAATATCTGAGCCTGGACCAATGTACATTCTGCAGATGTGTTTCCTGTAGAAATACTATGTCAGGGTTTAGGTGCTTAAGATGAGAGTTTATTTTCAGTCGCTTCACTGGACCGTTAAGACTTTTAACATTCCAACTTAGGAATCTAACGGCAGGTGAAGTTGAGGAAGCTTTCAAATCAACAGACATGTGACCAGTTGTTCATAACAGAAGTTGAGAGATATTGCCACCCCCCCATACGCCCCCCCCCCCACTCTGCCCTTCCCCAAATGAAGGAACCATGCAGACTCCAACAGGAGCCACTAGAAAACTTATTGTTCCACTTACAACCAAACAGCGCAGCAACAACAAAAAGCCCCTTTGGTAGGCGAGTCCTGCAGAATTAGAAGAATACAGATGGAATTCAAATATACAACTATTCTAGGAAGCCAAGAGCACCTGAAACATCCATCATTTGAATTACACAAGTGAACAGGAACCATTTCAAAACAGTCCAGATTGTTTTCTTTTTGCTTCAGATCTTTAACCTGAGGACCAACATGGACTCCAGCCGATGACGACGTGGCTCATCTGAAAACTGGAGCCACTTTGTCCCTTTGGCTCATGAGACTCACTGTGTTTAATAAAAACAAACCCGAACAGGAAGTGACTCATTTGGGTCTGATCTGGTTCTGGTTCTTCAGCTGTTTCCCGTCTGGTTCTGCTGAACTGGACCCGGCCTGCGAGGTTCTGGTGGGTCAGCATCAGACAGTAGCAGCAGTGTGTGTGTGTGTGTGTGTGTGTGTGTGTGTGTGTGTGTGTGTGTGTGTGTGTGTGTGTTGTGTGTGTGTGTGTGTGTGTGTGTGTGTGTGTGTGTGTGTGTGTGTGTGTTGAGTAAACAGAGCAGCTGAAAGAGGTTCTGTCTGACCCGACCCGGGATGCCGAACAGAACCAGAACCAAACATGGAGCAGCAGCTTTCAGCTTCTATGCTCCACAGATCTGGACCAAACCGGAAGTTTGATGAATTGATCAACATATCGATTATGGATTGAAGGTTCTGGGTCCTTGTTGCTCATCCAGCCGGTTGGATGCTGGATGGATGAGCCTCAGAACCAGCTGGTTCTGGTCGGGATCATAACTGGACAGGGATCCGGTTCTGGTCCCGGTTCCGTTTCTGGCTCTGACTGTTTTGGCAGAGATAGGCTCCTCCTCTCAGGGAGGAGGTCTCACTCTGACTCAGACAGCAAAACTTTTTCCGCTTAGTTGCGACCCGGTTCGGTTCGGTTCTGTTCTGCGCCATCATGTCCGGAGTCGCCTCCACTCTAGCCAAGAAGCGGGCCCTGGCCGCGGGGTTCGGAACCAACTCCAACGCGGTTCGGTACCTGAACCAGAACTTCGAGGCCCTGCGCGCGCAGTGCCGCTCCTCCGGGCGGCTCTTCTGCGACCCGACCTTCCCGGCCGAACCCGAATCTCTGGGCTTCAACGAACTGGGTCGGAACTCCCACAAGACCCGCGGAGTCACCTGGAAGAGGCCCAAGGTAAGAACCGAGCCCGAACCGAGCCCGAACCGGGGCGGATGGGGAATCCGGGAGGAAGGAGAGGGGTGGGGCCGGACCCTCCCTGCCGAACCATCCGACTGGGTCCGGGTTCTGCTGCTGGTTCGGTCCTGTCGTAGAGAAAATGAAAAGACACGAACCCCGAGGGTTTTTTCTGCGGATTGGACCGGAACCTGAGAGAATCTGAGCAGGAAGTCAGACAGAACCAGAACCGGGTGAGATAGACACACCTGGGTCGGCAGCAGACTTCCAGGTGGCCCAGTTGGCTGTCAGAACCAGAACCTGTCAGGACCGGGTCAGTGGTTCTGGTCCGGTCCATTTGGGAGGCTGACCCGGTCGGCTGTCAGAACCGATCCGGTCTGGTCCAGATGAGTCCTTCAGATTCGTTTCGTCATGTCAGAGCAGCTCTGCTCTGATTGGTCCAAGTGGAGGTCAAAGGTCAAAGGTCCTGTCTTAGGGTGGGTCCACTGCTTATGGACAGGTTGGACAGCCGGTCGTCATGGCGATGACTGTGACGTCACCAGGCAGACAGGAGGACGTCCAGCTGATCAAAGTGTTTCTGACCCGGTTCTGTCTCCATAGGAACTGGTCTCAAACCCGGACTTCATCGTGGGCGGTGCCACCAGAACCGACATCTGTCAGGGAGCGCTGGGTGAGTTTTTCACGCACAGGTCAGAGGTCACCGATTCCTCCGCTGGGTCCAGCCAGGTAGAACCGGGCCTCGGGTCCACAGAACCGAACCAGTAATCAGAGCCAGATCCAACCAGCAGAAGCTCCATCAGGTTCTGGATGGTTCTGATCCGATTCGACCCGCGTCCAGAGCGCAGCAGTAGCTGGTTCCGGTTCAGACTCAGCATCACCTGCAGGCTGCGCTCCGATTGGCTGACAGGGAGGCGCTGCACAGGGAGCGGTCGGCCAATCAGGACGCGCCGTGTCACGCTGCAGAGTGAGACCTGTCCAGAACTGGACCTGTCCAGAACTGGTCTCTGCGGACCTGGACCGGAACAAACACGGCTGATGGTTCCTGTCCGTCACTCGCCATCCTCCTGTCTCTTTAAGAGGCTCTTCTTCCTCTGATTGGTCAGGAAGGATGGAGATGTTTGGGAGAAGCTCTGAGAAAAACACTAAAAACTAGTGATGAGCCGATCAGGTTGTTTTCTCCCGATACCGATCACATAATTATTATTTATTTATTTTTTATCATAAACTCTACTGTTACATTATGTGGAAAAAGGAACCATGAATTCACCTTAATTTAGACAAAAACTTGTTTTTAATAACTTTTCCAAGAAGAAAACTAAACAAAACAGGCATTGTGCAAATTGAACTGCTATCAATAATATTATCTTTAACAGACTGATAACATATGAGGCTCTGAAGAAGCTAAATAATGCAAAGAGCCAAAATAAAACCTCTCAACATTGACAAAAAATTCAAGTATAAAACTTAACATTCAAAGGCAAAAACAGGATCAATAAACAATCCAGAGTTACTGAATGAAAACTTCCTGTTAGCATAGCGGCTAGCTGGTTACTGCTAGTTCTGATTGGCTGTTTCTGACTGAGCGGAGTAACAGATCGATTATTTTTTAGAGATTATCTGTCTCATGTTAGGACAGAGAAAGTTTTATGTATGTAAAATGTATTTTTTAGGTTAGATGCTGCAGCTTTAAACAGGTTCGGTGTGAGAGTCACTACCAGGTGGAGCAGAAGCGGCTCCGTGTCAAATATTACTAAATATTAAATATTACTAAATATTAAATATTACTAAATATTAAATATTACTACCTGTAGCGGAGCAGCGGTTCAACAGCAGAACCAGCGTCTTACATCGCAGCTCCAAGACTTAAATCATTTTCCAGGTTATTAGTTTATCTTTCTGACCGTCATGCTAATCCGGTGAGTGTTTGTATCTGTGCTGCTTTACCTGCTGTCTGATCCTCCATGTCTTTTTACTGCATTGAGCCTGATGTAGCCAAACTCCGTCATTGTTTTTATGTCTATTAGCTTCGTTGTATTGATGCATTTTGACCTGCTTCTATTTTCCGCCGCAACACGCAAACGTCCTCATTCACTCAGTGGTTATAGTTACACATCGCTTAGCATTTGTTGCTGCTCGTTTGCACAGTGAAGGAAAGACGAGACCAGCTGGACAGACAGGCTGAGAAATGAGATGCAGGTGATCAGGTATCGGTAACAGAGCCAATGATCGCCGATCCCGATCATCACCGATTTCACGGAAATCGGCCGATTATGATCGGTGACCGATCGATCGGCTCACCTCTAGTAAAAACCCATCAGAACCGATCACATCGCTGACAGGCAGGTTCTGGTCCAGGTTCTGGTCCAGGTTCTGGTCCAGGTTCTGGTCCAGGTTCTGGCTTCAAACTACTTCCAAACCAGAAGCCATGAAAGCCGGGGCCAGCAGGGGGAGACAGAGAGCTGGACTGACTGTAGACTGAGGCTGAGTCTACTGTAGGGGGCAGCAGTGAGTTCTAGTCTCCTTCCTGTAGGGGGCAGCAGTGAGTTCTAGTCTCCTTCCTGTAGGGGGCAGCAGTGAGTTCTAGTCTCCTTCCTGTAGGGGGCAGCAGTGAGTTCTGGTCGCCTTCCTGTAGGGGGCAGCAGTGAGTTCTGGTCTCCTCCCCCTGTCTCCTTTCTGTCCAGGTGATTGCTGGCTGCTGGCCGCCATCGCCTCCCTGACCATGAACGAGTTTGTGATGCAGCGAGTCGTTCCCACTGACCAGGGGTTTGGAGACGACTATGCAGGAATCTTCCACTTCCAGGTATTCCAGGTGTTTGGCTTCTTCCGCCATCATGGAAGTTGGTGTTGCATCTCAGAGGTTCTGTTCTGGTCTCAGTTCTGGCAGTTTGGCGAGTGGGTGGACGTGGTGATCGACGACCGGCTGCCGGTGAAAGACGGGGAGCTGCTGTTCGTCCACTCGGCCGAAGGTCGGGAGTTCTGGAGCGCCCTGCTGGAGAAGGCCTACGCCAAGTAAGGGCTGGAGGAACCGAGCTGGTTCCACAGGGACCTGCTGGGGCTTCTCCTCCTGGCTGAGTCCTTCTTCAGGACTCGGCGTGAACCCGTGACCCTGCTGCGTTTCCTGCAGGGTGAACGGCTGCTACGAAGCTCTGTCTGGTGGCTCCACCACTGAGGGCTTCGAGGACTTCACTGGAGGGATCGCAGAGAACTATGACCTCAACCGGCCGCCATCCAACCTGTTCCAGATCATCAAGAAGGCGCTGGAGGCCGGCGCTCTGCTGGGCTGCTCCATCGACGTGAGTTCACCCTCAACCGCCTCCAGGGGTCACTTCCTGTCAGCAGAACATCTTCAGCTGGACCTGGCGCCATGATGTGCTTGTCGTTGCTGCAGATCACCAGTGCTGCAGACTCGGAGGCGGTGACTCGACAGAAGCTGGTGAAAGGCCACGCCTACTCGTTGACGGGCGCCGTGGAGGTAGCTGCAAGTCCTGGCATGGAGATGCTGTCGAGCAGGAACAGGAGAAAACTGTGCTCTGGTTGCAGGTGAACTACCGTGGGCGTCAGGAGAAGCTGGTTAGGATGAGGAACCCCTGGGGTCAGGTGGAGTGGACCGGAGCCTGGAGCGATGGGTAAGCAACCAGAACCGGACCGTGAGGTTCTGAAACCAGCAGGTGTTGAGTTCAGAGAACAAGAGCTAAAGAGCCAGTTGGTCTAACTGGTTTCAGCAGCCTGACCATTGACCAACTGGTCAGTCGTTGGTCCTGCAGCTGAGTGTCTAACAGCAGCATCTCCTTCTATGCAGGTCCTCTGAGTGGAACTACGTGGAGGGAGAGTGTCCTCACACCAAGTCAGAGGACGGAGAGTTCTGGTAGGACGAACAGAATGTCCCAGTGACATTCATGACCTGATGTGAGGAGGAAATGAGATCAGGTCTCTGCTCTCTGTAGGATGTCGTTCAGTGATTTCCAGCGTAACTACTCCCGAATCGAGGTGTGCACTCTGACTCCCGATGCGATAGAAGACGCCTCCGTCAAACACTGGAGCGTCAGCAAGTTCGACGGCACCTGGAGGAGAGGCTCCACGGCCGGAGGATGCCGGAACCACCCCTGTTAGTAGCTACGCACCACTAAGACCTGACTCTTCCCTTAGGAACTTATAAGAACCAGAACCAGAACTGCTCAGTTCTAATGGGAGCCATTAGAACCTCATGACTTCATGAGGTTTCATGATCTCATGACTTCATGAGGTTTTGCTAGGTTCTGTTGAGTCAGAGGGACCAGAGGTGATTCACGTCTGCTGGTTTCTCTCCTCAGACACGTTCTGGACAAACCCCCAGTTTGTGATCAAGCTGGATGAGGAAGATGATGACCCTGATGACGGTGAGGTGGGCTGCAGCTTTGTGGTCGGTCTGATCCAGAAGAACCGCAGGAAGCTGCGCAAACAAGGCGAGGACATGCACACCATCGGCTTTGCCATCTACGAGGTCTGAAACCTTCGATTCCAGCTTCAGATTCCAACATGAGTCCAGCATCTAACTCTGCTTTGTCCCTCCAGGTTCCCCCCCAGGTGAGTCTACCTGGAAGCCTTCAGCTCCTCACCTTCATCACATAGAAACATGGAAACCTGCTGGCTGGGAAGGACTCAGTTCAGGTTCTCCCAGGCCAGGGTTGGGCCTGATAGACGTGTTTCTCTGGTAATTTCAGGGATGTTTGCAAGACAAACAGACATAAATGTTGATGACTCAACCTGCCCGGCAAGCTAACGGCTGGTGGGCGGAGCCTAATTAGACTAGAGGAAGGGAGGGACACCCGGCCTAGCCTGGTCCAATAGGAAACTATTAACGTCTTAGCAAAACACAAAGTTTCTCTTTGCTAGAAAGCATCACTTTCTGGTTTCAGAGTATTTTCAGTAAAACCTGATGAGATCACAGCAGGTTGGTTTCAGCTCCCATCTGTTGGTCTCACTGAAGTCCTTGAAGGTCTTCTTGGACGTTAGTGTCAGGTTATTGGACCCCCATCAGGATGAGTCTGCAGATCCTCCTGAAGGTCTTCCTGAACGCAGGTTCATGTGACTTTAAGAGCTTTCCTGATTGGCTGTCTGTGTGCAGTTCCACGGACAGAGGGAGGTCCACCTGGACAAGAACTTCTTCCTGACCCACGCTCAGACGGCGAGGTCAGAAACCTTCATCAACCTGCGGGAGGTGAGCTCCCGCCACAAGCTGCCACCTGGAGAGTACGTGATTGTCCCGTCCACCTTCGACCCGCACCAAAACGGAGACTTCTGCATCCGAGTGTTCTCCGAGAAGCAGACCGAGACCGTGTAAGTTCTGCTGGACCGTCTGACCCGTCCCCCCCTGTAGACTCTGGGAGAGGTTCCTCCTAGACTTCCTTCAGTCCAGAATCCCGGTTCTGTTCTGTGGAAGGTGCAGAGGAGGGTCCGGATCAGAGAACGTGATCAGAACCGTTTGTTCTGTTTCAGGCCCTGTGACGACCCGGTCAGCGCCGACCTCAGTGATGTGAGTGATGATCCGCCCACATCTGGTAGCTAGTGCATTCCAGCTGTTAGCTAGCTGTTAGCTACATGCTAGTACATGTATTTAACTTTGAAAATGTTCAACTTTAAAGTTCTGCTAAAATATGTTGCTGTACAGTTATGATGTTTCACCCTAACCCTGCCGAAACGGAATGAACGTGGCACCATCGTGACCTCTGAACCCTGGCTGGACAAGTTTGAATAAAATATGAAAAATAGATTATTACATTCTCACTCAGGTGATGCAGCTCTGAAAATGTCGGTTCCTCTGGACCTACAAAGGCTTCGCCAGCCTTTAAGACATTTCCAGTGTTCGTCCCAAAGTATGGAATGATGTTCCACGACATCCCAAAGCTTGAGGAAGAGCCGGACGCTGCAGCATATCTGTGTATTTCCACAGTCTGCAGAACAGGAACTAGACTTGTTTTCAAAATTTAAGTAAAATCTGCAAAATATTATGCAGCTGATCTGATTTACATCACATTTTATTATTTACAAAAACTTCTAATTGTTCATTTAGAATTTAAAGCCAGTAGAGACATTCATACTGGCTGGTTCTGCTGGTACCAGTTGGTACCATGATAGCTCAGATCGTTGCTCCGTTTGGTCTGTTGTGATGCTGACTGTTGCCATGGGGACTGTGTCCAGGAGACGGTGTCGGACGGAGAGGTGGACTCCGGGTTCAGGAACCTGTTCACTAAACTCGCCGGAGCCGTAAGTGTCGCCGCTGCTGGCCCCGCCCAGCCGCTGCTTCCTCCCTGCTGATTGGCTGCTTCTGTTTCAGGACATGGAAATCTCCGCCTACGAGCTCCAGACCATCATGAACAAGATCGTAGCCAAACGTGAGCCGCTTCGCCGCGAGCTACACGCTGCGCTGTAGCGGCCGCAGCCGTGACTTCCTGTTTGTGGTTGTCTTAACAGGAACTGACATCAAGACTGACGGATTCAGCCTAGAGACCTGCAAGGTCATGGTCAACCTGATGGACGTATCCTTCAGGGGGCGGAGCATGTGGGCGGGGTCTGTGAGGGGGCGGAGCATGTGGCGGGGTCTGTGGGGCGGGCTGTGAGGGCGGAGCAGTGGGCGGGTCGTGAGGGGCGAGCAGTGGCGGAGTGAGGGCGGTATTGGGCGGGGTCTGTGAGGGGCGGCGCATGTGGGCGGCTGGGAATTGCGGCTGTGAGGGGGCTGTGAGGGCGGAGATGTGGGCGGGGTCTGTGGGAGCATGTGGGCGAGGGGGCAGTATGTGGGCGGGGTCTGTGAGGGGGGGCTGGGGAGCATGTGGGCGGGGTCTGTGAGGGCGGAGCTGTGGGCTATGTGAGGGGCGGAGCATGTGGGCGGGGTCTGTGAGGGGCGGAGCATGTGGGCGGGGTCTGTGAGGGGCGGGGCTGTGAGGGGCGGAGCATGTGGGCGGGTCTGTGAGGCGAGCATGTGGGCGGTTGTGAGGGGCGGAGCATGTGGGCGGGGTATGTGAGGGGCGGAGTATGTGGGCGGGGTCTGTGAGGGAGCATGTGGGCGGGGCTGTGAGGGCGGGCTGGAGGGCGGAGCATGGGGGGCTGTGAGGGGCGAGCAGTGGCGGGGTCTGTGAGGGGCGGGGCTGTGAGAGGGGCGGGCAGTGCGAGTGGGCGGGGACTGTGAGGGGCGGGCTGTGGAGCGAGCATGTGGGCGGGGACTGTGAGGGGCGGGGCTGTGAGGGGCGGAGCATGTGGGCGGGGTCTGTGAGGGGGGGGATTGACCTGGAGCCATAATCAGGAGGTTCTGGTTCTGGAACTCTGGACCCTCAGCTGGTCTCAGAGGGTCCATGAGGACCCAACAAGTTTAAATGTGTTTACATGATCTGTGATTGGCCAGCTGATTGGTCAGCGGTCCCACTGTCCTACAACTGTGAGTGACCTTTAACCCGCAGCAGGACAGCGGGAACGGCAAGCTGGGCATTGGAGAGTTTGCCACACTGTGGAAGAAGGTGCAGAAATACCTGGTGAGCTGTGACCTTTGACCTGTGAACCCTGCAGTTTTCTTGATGTTGGAATTGTGGGAAATCTCAGTGTTTGCTGTTCCTGCAGTCGATCTACAAGCAGAACGACTTGGATAACTCTGGAACCATGAGCACTCCGGAGATGAGGGTGGCCTTTAAGGACGCAGGTGGGTCCCTGGGGTCAGAGGGTAAACTTCCTGCCTGGTACCTGCCTACTTCCTGCCTGGTACCTGCCTACTTCCTGCCTGGTACCTGCCTACTTCCTGCCTGGTACCTGCCTACTTCCTGCCTGGTACCTGCCTACTTCCTGCCTGGTACCTGCCTACTTCCTGCCTGGTACCTGCCTACTTCCTGCCTGGTACCTGCCTACTTCCTGCCTGGTACCTGCCTACTTCCTGCCTGGTACCTGCCTACTTCCTGCCTGGTACCTGCCTACTTCCTGCCTGGTACCTGCCTACTTCCTGCCTGGTACCTGCCTACTTCCTGCCTAGTTCCTGTCTACTTCCTGTTCTGCTGCAGTGGCTCTTCCAGCTTTAACAGTTCGATGTTTGGTGCCACTTGCAGACGATCAGCTCTCGGTTTCGGTTCTGGCTCCGACCCGCTTGCTGCTGCAGTGCATGATGGGACAGCGCCATGAGGATGCTGAGTTTTCTCGTCTCGCTTTGACCAGCTTCCTCCTCTCCTGTCCCATAATGCAACACTGCCAGCAGGTCGGGCCGAGTCGATCCGATGAGAGTTTGGAGCGAACCGGGTCAGCAGCTCCAGGCCTTTAGGGTCAGACTCCAGGCCTGAAGTCTGACCCTAAAGGCCTGGAGGCTCTAGGCCAGGGGTCAGCGAGGCTCTAGGCCAGGGGTCAGCGAGGCTTTAGGTCAGGGGTCAGCGAGGCTTTAGGCCAGAGGTCAGCGAGGCTTTAGGCCAGGGGTCAGCGAGGCTTTAGGCCAGGGGTCAGCGAGGCTCTAGGCCAGAGGTCAGCGAGGCTTTAGGCCAGGGGTCAGCGAGGCTTTAGGCCAGAGGTCAGCGAGGCTTTAGGCCAGGGGTCAGCGAGGCTCTAGGTCAGGGGTCAGCGAGGCTTTAGGTCAGGGGTCAGCGAGGCTTTAGGTCAGGGGTCAGCGAGGCTTTAGGTCAGGGGTCAGCGAGGCTCTAGGTCAGGGGTCAGCGAGGCTCTAGGTCAGGGGTCAGCGAGGCTTTAGGTCAGGGGTCAGCGAGGCTCTAGGTCAGGGGTCAGCGAGGCTCTAGGTCAGGGGTCAGCGAGGCTTTAGGTCAGGGTCAGCGAGGCTCTAGGTCAGGGGTCAGCGAGGCTTTAGGTCAGGGGTCAGCGAGGCTCTAGGTCAGAGGTCAGCGGCTTTAGGGTCTCCTGCAAGCTGTAATGTCTCCAACACACCTGGGTCCAATAATGAGGTCGTTAGCAGGACCTTCCTGCACTGAGATTCAGCCGTTGGATCCAGGTGTGTTGGACCAGGGAGACGTCCAACAGCTGCAGGAGGCCTGGCCCCCCCCCCTCTGCAGTTTGTCCCTCTGATTGGCTGTTTGCCTCCAGCCAATCAGCTGCTAGTGGGCGGAGTCAATGTTCCCTCTGGGGAAAACCCCGGCTGGGTGGGAGGGGCCTGACATTCCTGGGCCAGGCAGCGCCCCTCTGTGGTCGGGATGAGTCACGGTCCGGGAATCTGTGTGTGTGTGTGTGTGTGTGTGTGTGCGTGTGTGTGTGTGCGAGGAGGACTTCCTGTTTATCTTCTTCTGCAGTGTTTGTATCTAACGTGTGTTTCTGTTTTCTGCTGCTCAGCCTGCTGATGGCGATGGTACGTCTGGTTCTGGTTCTGGTTCTGGTTCAAACTGTGTCTGTCAACATGAAGCTGGGTTCTGTTCAGGTTCTGTTCAGCTAACACTGAGTCGGACTCATGCTGGTTCTGTTTGTTCAGCTCAGTTTTACAAATGTTTTCAGAATAAAGTCCATTTAAGGATCCAGAACCCTCCAGAACCCACCAGAACCCACCAGAACCCTCCAGAACCCGCTTCATCTTTAGATCATTTTAAATGGGTTCCTGTCTGTTTAACTTATGTATCTTTATTTTGAAAGGCCAGTGAAAGGCTTTTCCTATTTGGACTTTAGATATTTCTGAACTGTATGAACTAAATTCTGCAGAACCAACCCGGTTCTGGAACTCAAGAAGTTCTGATCTGGGATTACTGCGGCGGCCATGATGGATTAATGCCAGCAGGAAAAAGCCGTGAATCAGGAAGTCAGTGGTTGCCATGGTGATTCCCTCCTTTTCTCAGCAGGAGGCGTGGCCTGTGGTATCACTGTGGGCCGACAGAACCGTTGACCCGTCTCTGCGGTCCGGCCGGGTCCAACGTCCTCCAGCTAGTGTCGTGTTGGCGCTACATTCAAAGCTAGCCCAGTTAGCTTCACCATCTGGTTGAAGTTTGATATTAAACTTTGTCTGTAACTCCAGTTATCGCAGGGCTCAGCACCACCCACATATGTATTATATGCTGTCACAGGTTCGATTCCCGGCCTGGTGACCTTTGCTGCATGTCTTCCCTTCTCTCATTGCCCAAAAACTAGATTATTTTCTCCTGTTGTTCAGTTGATGACTCTTTATGTTAGCTTGCTGTTAGCATGCTGTTAGCATCCTGCTAGCACGCTGCTAGCTAACTGCTTCCTGGTCCTTCTGAAGGTTTCTCCCTCAACAACACCATCTACCAGCAGCTGGTGGCCCGGTACTCGGAGCCGGACATGACCATCGACTTTGACAACTTCGTGGCGTGTCTGACGAGGCTGGAGATGATGTTCAGTGAGTCTGACGACGAGAACAAACATCCAGAGTGGTTAGAATCCGAGCAGACGCTGACCTCCGTCTTTCTCCTCAGGGATCTTCAGGAAGCTGGACCCCCACCAGAGTGGCTCCATCGAGCTGGACCTGAACCAGGTGAGCAGGAAGCTGGATCAGTTTAATGTCAGAGTTCATCAGAGTTCAGGAAGTGACCTCGGTTTGTCTTGCAGTGGCTGAACTTCGCCATGATCTGAACCAGAACCTTCCAGCTGCAGCTTCTCCCCTCGTATTGTAGCCTCTCCTCCACCAGCCGACCCGTCTGCTCTGTGCGCTGATGGTCTGCAGGTCCATTTGGACCGGCGCCACACAGAACCTGTTAGTCAGGCTTTTATCTGCTGGCTGCTCTGTACCGGATCATTAAAGTGTTTTCATGACGAACGCAGTCAGTGTGTTTGGAGTTTCATTCGACAGACATGAAGAACCTGGAATCAGAAATTAAACAAAATTAATATAATTAATATTATAAATATAATATAATAAATATAATATAATAAACAAAATATAATATAATAAACAATATAATAAACATAATATCCATCCATTTTCCTACACCCTTGTCCCTTGATGGGGTCGGGAGGTGCTGGTGCCTCTCCAGCTGTCGTTCCGGGTGAGAGGCGGGGTCAGGGGTCACCCTGGACGGGTCGCCAGTCTGTCGCAGGGCAACACAGAGACACACAGGACAAACAACCATGAACACCTAGGGGCAATTTAGACAGACCAATTAACCCGACAGTCATGTTTTTGGACTGTGGGAGGAAACCGGAGTACCTGGAGAAAACCCACCATGCACAGGGAGAACATGGAGACTCCATGCAGAAAGGCCGGGGCCGGGAATCGAACCAGAACCTTCTTGCTGCAAGGCAACAGCTCTACCAGCTGCGCCACTTTAATATAATATAATGAATATAAAAATATAATATAATGAATATAATAAAGATAATATAATACAATAAATATAATATAAAATTAATATAATATAATCCTGTTTACAGTAAACAGTACTGTAGAAAATAACGTACTAATTTCTAAACATTAATTTTCTGCAGCTTCACTTTGGACATTTTTTCTCTGGCCAACAGGAAGTTCTGAACTTTCACAATAAAACTATTTACACTGGTAGAAACACAAAATAAAGTTCAAAGTTCAAACATTAAAAATGTAAAAACACCTTATTACTCCTCAAAGCCCAAACCCGGTTCTGACCCGGTCAGAACCTAGAATCTAACCAGAACCGGTTCTGACCCGGTCAGAACCTAGAAACTAACCAGAACCGGTTCTGACCGGGTCAGAACCTAGAATCTAACCAGAACCGGTTCTGACCCGGTCAGATCCTCCTCCAGAACCTGGGCGGACGTTTGTGTTCTTTTCATCTGAGCCGGTTCTGATCTGATGCTTTTGGACCAGAACCAGAACCATAGGTTCGGTTTGGACCGCTGTCTCTACCCCCTCCGTGACGTCACGCGGAGCCCCGCCCCTCCCGCCGGGCGGGGCCGGTGCTGCAGCGCAGCATCCTCAGCATCATTCGGAACCAGAACCAGACTGCAGAACCCAGAGACATCCCGACACCGAGCCGCCGGAACCAGAACCGCAGGTGGGTCACACGTTAAGCTGCGGTCCGACCCGGTTCGGACTGAGTTCTGGTCCGGACCAGCCGCTAAACTGATGGAAACATTTGATCCAATCAGAGCCGTCCTCGTCACAGACAGGTGGCGAGGTTCGGAAGGAGAACCCGGTTCTGGTTCCGGTTCTTAGGTCAGTGTGACTGAATCAGCAGCAGAGTTTGGTCCGGCCCGGTTCGGTTCGAGCAGAACAAAACTTCAGAACCAGTCGGAACCAGTTAAAGAACTCTGGTCCATTAAGCTCTACTGGGAGCAGAAGTTCCGGTGGTACCGGTTCGGACCATGTGCCTGAACTGGACCTGATAGATCTGTTAATTTGCACTTTGCTCCCTGATCAGAACCGGAACCAGAACCGGAACCAGAACCGGAACCAGGGAGGTAATCAGCTGATGGTAGAACAAGCTTTGTTCGGCTCATCCGGGTCATCCAGTCCAGAACTTTGACCGGAACCACCGGGTCCAGTTCCGTGTCAGGGGCTGTTTCAGGCAGCAGGGGGCGCCGCTGCCGGTTCTGACCCGGTTCTGTGTTTGGTTCTGGTTCTGCTCAGGATGTTCAGCAGCATGTCGGGTCGGATCCAACACGAGCGGGACCGGGCCGGGGGCCTGGGCTCGGCCCAGCAGGCGGTCCGGTACCAGAACCAGGACTTCTGGGCCCTGAGGGAGGAGTGCCTGCAGAACGGAACCGTCTTTCTGGACCCGCTGTTCCCGGCAGAACCTGGGTCGCTGGGCTTCAAGGAGCTCGGCCCGCTCAGCGCCAAGACCCGGGGCGTGGAGTGGCGCCGGCCCACGGTAAGAACCGGAACCGGAACCGGGCCGGGAATCGAGGGCGTGTCGGTGACGCAGCTCGTCTCTGATTGGCTGTTCAGGAGCTGTCGGCGGAGCCGCAGTTCATTGTGGGCGGAGCCACGAGGACCGACATCCGCCAGGGGGCGCTGGGTGAGTTACCATGGCAACCTGATGCATTCAGCCGGGCCGGTTCTGGACCCAGACCAGCAGAACCTTGCTGGTCCTGATGCTGTTTGGTTTCCTCTGCTGAGGCGGAACCAAGCCGGGTCAGAGTTCCCAGCATGCAGTGGGGCAGCAGGAGGCGCTGGGGGCGGGGCCTCCGGTGTGGGCGGGGTCACTCTGTGTCAGTCTGTGTGGGTGGGGTCAGTCTGTGTGGGCGGGGTCAGGCTGTGTGGGCGGGGTCAGGCTGTGTGGGCGGGGTCAGTCTGCGTGGGCGGGGTCAGGCTGTGTGGGCGGGGTCAGGCTGCGTGGGCGGGGTCAGTCTGTGTGGGCGGGGTCAGGCTGTGTGGGAGGGGTCAGTATGTGTGGGCGGGGTCAGTCTGTGTGGGCGGGGTCCGGCTGTGTGGGAGGGGTCAGTATGTGTGGGCGGGGTCAGTCTGTGTGGGCGGGGTCCGGGCTAGAGGCTGAGCTGCTGGTGAGTCAGTCAGGAGGAAACTGAGCAGTGGCTGCAACCGGCTGCTACAGCTGCAGCTTTCCGAGGGGCGGGGCCTAAATGAGGGGCGGGGCCTCCAGTGTGTCCCCCCCCCCCCCCCCCCAGAAGTGTCATGCCCCCTCCTGGGGACCAGTTGGTGTCATGGCAACCGAAGCCCCGCCCTCCTGTTTGTACATATAAACCAGTGGCTCTTGACCTTAACCCACCAGTTTCACAGTCACTGAACCTTAGTGATAAATAAAATATGATTTATTTCCCCCCAAATCCCGTTCAGGGGGTGACCTGACTAGAGTCCAGGTGTTTCACCCCAGGGTCACCAGATCTTCTTAAAGGTCGAGTCTCTGAGGACAGATCTTCAAAATACAGTCAGTGTTTTCAGTAAAGTTGATCTGAATGTCCAGGAACGACCCAAAGTGTTTAAAATGTTTCACCAGGTTGGACCGGAACCACTTTAAGGTTTAGATCATTTACTTATCTCTACATTCTGAAGAGACTGAAAACTAATAATGAATAATAAAGACTTTGCGGTATTAGCTGTGTTACCACCCATCGCCACTAGAGGCAGCACCAACCCTGAAAAGATGGAGCAGATTTACACTGAAAGCTACAGTTTGGTAAAAACTGTGAGCTTTGCTGAAGTAATTAAAGACACAAGTTCAAATCCCTGCTGAGTGAAGCTCCTCCAATCAGGGCTCCTCTGAGCTCTGATTGGCTCAGCAATGTAACTGATCCTCTGCAGTAGTGATGTCAAAGCGCGGCGGCATCACGACTTTACACAGGTGAGTCTGAAACCTTGGCGCCCCCTGCTGGTGGCGTGACCAGATGTTGAGTATTTCCTGACCTTTTCCAGCGTTTGACGGATTCAGCTGCAGAGAAAACGTCAGAAGTTCGTTTTCAGATGAGAAATCTCAGGAGAATCAAACGTCAGGAAACATGTTGAACTCAGTTATGAGAACCGGCTGCATCTGATCTCCAGTCCAACAGCAGCTTTTAACTGGCTGGAGTTTCTGTTGCCGTTTTTATTTCAGACTTAATGTCCCTTTCAAGCTACTTTCCTTCAGAATGTCTTCCTCTTCAGGCTCAGCAGACTTTTGCTCTAAGAACATATTTTCACTGTTTTCTTCTTAAAATCAGTCAACTCATCAACATCACTGCCTGGTTCCTTCAAATGACCCATAATGCCTCAGTGTCTTCTGACGTTTAGGGCAGCAATAGCGCCACCTGCTGGACGATCCTGGGGACACACTGGTCCTCAGGGTCCTGGACACAAACCTCTATAAGACAACAGACAGACTGAGGAGGTTAATAATTAATGTTTCCCAATAACCATAAATCATGCAGCAGCCGTTTCCCAGAAGGAGCCACTTCCTGTTTACCTGAAGCACTTCCTGTTTACCTGAAGCACTTCCTGTTTAGCCTGCAGCTTGAGGGAGTCGACATCTGAGGAAGACAGATATGGATGATGGATGGATGTGATGATATGGATGGATGATGATGGATGATGGATGATGGATGGAGATGGATGGATGAGGGTGATGGATGGAATGGATGGATGATGGATGGATGATGGTGATGGTGATGATGGATGGGATGATGGATGGATGGATGAGATGGATGATGAGATGGGTGATGGATGGATGGATGATGATGGATGGATGGATGGAATGAGGATGGATGATGGATGGATGATGGATGGATGATGATGGATGGATTGATGATGATGGATGATGGGATGATGGGGATAGGATGATGGATGAGATGGATGATGGATGGATGATGATGGATGATGTGATGGATGGAGATGGATGGATGATGGATGGTTGATATGGATGATGGTGATGATGGATGATGGATGGATATGGGATGGATGGATGGGATGATGATGATGGATGGATGATGGATGGATGATGGATGGATGATGGATGGATGATGGATGATGGATGGATGGATGATGATGGATGATGGATGGATGGATGATGGATGGATGGATGATGGATGGATGATGATGGATGGATGATGATGGATGGATGATGGATGGATGGATGGATGATGGATGGATGATGGATGGATGATGTGATGGATGGGATGGATGATGGATGATGATGATGGATGATGGATGATGATGGATGGATGATGATGGATGATGATGGATGATGGATGGATGATGATGGATGATGGTGATGGATGGATGATGGATGGATGATGGATGGATGGATGGATGGATGTGGATGATGATGGATGGATGATGGATGGATGGATGAGATGGATGATGGATGATGGATGGATGATGGATGGATGATGGATGGATGATGGATGGATGATGGATGGATGATGGATGATGGATGGATGGATGGATGATGATGGATTTGGGTGGATGGATGGATGGATGGATGATGATGATGGATGATGGATGGATGATGATGGATGGATGATGGATGGATGGATGATGGATGATGATGGATGATGGATGGATGATGGATGGATGATGGATGGATGGATGGATGATGGATGATGGATGGGTATGGATGGATGGATGGATATGGATGATGGATGATGGATGTGTGATGGATGATGATGGATGGATGATGGATGATGATGGATGATGGATGGATGGATGGATGATGGTGATGGATGATGGATGATGGATGAGGATGGATGATGGATGATGGTGATGGATGGATGATGATGGGATGGATGATGGATGGATGATGGATGAGATGGATGGATGATGGATGGATGATGGATGATGGATGGATGATGGATCTTCTTTCACAGCAACAGGACAGACATGATGTTGCCATAGTGACGGAGAGCTACGTGCTACATCAGTGTAGCCTAGTGACCGAGTTGCTCAGCGACTCACAAACAACCAAATAGAGCAAAATTAGTGAACAACTAAATATAGACAAGGAGTCAAATAGTCCATGAAACCCTGGAACGTTTTTCCTTCACCAAGGCAACATGTCAGAGTCCAGCTGCTGATGGAGGAAGAGCTGATGGAAGCGCTGAGGGCAAGCATGGGAAAGCTGCGTGAGGAGAGCTGATGGAAAGGCTGAGGGAGAGGCATGATGGGAAAGCTGCTGATGGAGGACAGAGGCATGATGGGAAAGCTGCTGATGGAGGACAGAGGCATGATGGAAAGCTGTGATGAGGAGAGCAGATGGAAAGCTGCTGATGGAGGAGAGAGGCATGATGGGAAAGCTGCTGATGGAGGACAGAGGCATGATGGAAAGCTGGATGGAGACAGCGGCATGATGGAAAGCGTGATGAGGACAGAGGCATGATGGGAAAGCTGCTGATGGAGGACAGAGGGATGATGGGAAGCTGCTGAGAGAGACAGAGCATGATGGGAAAGCTGCTGATGGAGGACAGAGGCATGATGGGAAAGGATCCGGTTCAGTCCAGAGCCAGAATGAGGCTGCAGGGTTGAATTCCTGCAACCAGCTTGGAAGGAGCTGCAGGGATCAGACGGTTCTGCTGGACCTGGACCTGGACCTGGATCAGAACCAGAACCAGAACCAGAACTTGGATCAGAACCAGAACCAGAACCTGGATCAGAACCAGAACCAGAACCAGAACTTGGATCAGACCAGAACCAGAACCTGGATCAGAACCAGAACTTGGACCTGGACCTGGACCTGGATCAGAACCAGAACCTGGACCTGGATCAGAACCAGAACCAGAACCTGGAACCTGGACCTGGACCTGGACCTGGATCAGAACCAGAACCGACCTGGACCTGGACCTGGACCTGGATCAGAACCAGAACTTGGACCTGGACCTGGACCTGGATCAGAACCAGAACTTGGACCTGGACCTGGACCTGGATCAGAACCAGAACCTGGACCTGGATCAGAACCAGAACCAGAACCTGGACCTGGACCTGGACCTGGATCAGAACCAGAACTTGGACCTGGACCTGGACCTGGATCAGAACCAGAACCTGGACCTGGATCAGAACCAGAACCAGAACCTGGACCTGATCAGAACCAGAACCTGGACCTGGACCTGGACCTGGATCAGAACCAGAACTTGGACCTGGACCTGGATCAGAACCAGAACTTGGACCTGGACCTGGATCAGAACCAGAACCTGGACCTGGATCAGAACCAGAACCAGAACCTGGACCTGGACCTGGACCTGGATCAGAACCAGAACCTGGACCTGGACCTGGATCAGAACCAGAACTGGACCTGGACCTGGACCTGAATCAGAACCAGAACTTGACCTGGACCTGGACTGACCAGACCAGAACCAGAACCAGAACCCGACCTGCACCTCAAAATGACATCTGAAGGTTTCCACAAACCCCCAAGAACTTGGACCTGGATGGAACGATCAAACCAGATTGTGAGACCAGACCTCCTGGACCCCGCCCTGGACCTGATCAGAACCACAACCCTGACCTGACCTGCCGATCAGAACCAAACTCTGGACCTGACCTGACCTGATCAGAACCAAACCTGGCCTCCTGACCCATCAAACCAGAACTCTGACCTGCCTGACCTGATCAGAACCAGTACCTGGACCTGTCCTGCCCAACCTCAACCTGCCCTACCTCCTGGTCAGAACCAAACTCCTGACCTGGACCTGGATCAAACCAGACTTTCCTGACCTGGACCGAACTCAGAACCAAACTCTGACCTGGACCTGGATCAGAACCAAACCCGACCTCCTGACCTCGACCGACCCAACCCTACCTCCTCGACCTCGGTCCTTCACCACAACCTGCCTGCTCCTGACCTCACGAACCCCAATACCTTCACCGACCTACCTCCACCCCCCACTCTCCTCCCCCCCCCCCTCCTCCCTGCCTCCCCTCACCCCTCCCCCTCGCCCTCCTCCCACCCTCCTCCCACCACCTCTCCTCCCCCTCCTTCCCACCCCTCCATCCTCCCTCCCTCCTCCCTCACCCCCCTCTCCCTCCACCTCCCCTCCCCTCCTCCCCCCTCCCCCCCCTCCCCCCTCCCTCCCTCCCTCCCCCCCCCTCCCCTCCCCCCTCTCCTCTCCCTCCCCCCTCTCCCTCTCCTCCCCCTCCTCCCCTCTCCTCCCCTCCTCCCCCCTACCTCCCCCCCTCCCTCTCCTCCCCCCTCTCCTCCCTCCCCCCTCCTCCTCCCCCTCTCCTCTCCTCCCCCCTCCCTCTCCTCCCCCCCTCTCCTCCCCCCTCCTCCTCCCCCCTCCCCCTCCTCTCCTCTCCTCCCCCCCCTCCTCTCCTCCCCCCTCTCCCTCTCCCCCCTCCCTCCCCCTCCCTCCCTCCCCCTCCCCCCTCCTCCCCCTCCCCCCTCCTCCCTCCCCTCTCCCTCTCCTCCCCCCCCTCCTCCCCTCCTCCCCCCCTCCTCCCTCCTCCCCCTCTCCTCTCCTCCCCCCTCCGTCCTCTCCTCCCTTCCCTCCCTCCTTCTCTCCTCCCCCCCTCCCTCCTCCTCCCTCCCCTCCTCTCCCTCCCCCTCTCCTCCCCCCCTCCCTCCCCCCTCCCTCCTCCTCCCTCCCTCCCTCCTCTCCTCCCCCCTCCTCCTCTCCTCTCCTCCCCCCCTCTCCCCCCCTCCCCCCTCTCCTCCCCCCTCCTCTCCTCTCCTCCCCCCTCCTCCCCCCCTCTCCTCCCCCCCTCTCCTCTCCTCCCCCTCCCCCCTCTCCTCCCCCCCTCCTCCCCCCCTCTCCTCTCCTCCCCCCCTCCTCTCCTCCCTCCTCTCCTCCCCTCCCCTCCTCCCCCTCTCCTCCCTCCCTCTCCTCCCTCCCCCCTCCCCTCTCTCCCCCTCTCCTCTCCTCCCCCTCCCCCCTCCCCTCCCCCTCCTCCCCCCCTCCCCCCTCCCCTCCCCCCTCTCCTCTCCTCCCCCCTCTCCTCTCCTCCCCCCTCTCTCCCCCTCCCCCCCTCTCCCCCTCCAGGTGACTGCTGGCTCCTGGCTGCTATTGGATCTCTGACTCTGAACCAGCAGCTGCTCCATCGGGTCGTCCCTCATGGTCAGGACTTCAGCCAGCTGTACGCCGGCATCTTCCACTTCCAGGTGAGCTTCTACCTGCCAGCAGGCCACGCCCCCTGACCCGGAGGGGGCGCTCCAGTCCTTGGACTAGGCCGTCGGAGGTTCTACAGACCCGGGTTTACCGTCCGTCCCTCGTCTCTGGTCTCAGTTCTGGCAGTTTGGCCAGTGGCTGGACGTGGTGATCGACGACCGGCTGCCGGTGAAAGACGGGGAGCTGCTGTTCGTCCACTCGGCCGAGGGCAGCGAGTTCTGGAGCGCCCTGCTGGAGAAGGCCTACGCCAAGTAAGGGCTGGGCCATCCACCCGCTCATCCACCCGCTCATCCCCACCCCTCATCCACCCGCTCATCCACCCGCTCATCCACCCATCATCCACCCGCTCATCCACCCGCTCCTCCACCCGCTCATCCACCCGCTCATCCACCCATCCATCCACCCGCTCCTCCACCCATCATCCACCCGCTCATCTACCCATCCATCCACCCGCTCATCCACCCATCCATCCAC
The DNA here is from genome assembly GCA_033032245.1 of Poecilia picta. NCBI lineage: Eukaryota > Metazoa > Chordata > Actinopteri > Cyprinodontiformes > Poeciliidae > Poecilia > Poecilia picta. Next base: position 230,089 of record CM065353.1, read on the forward strand.
CCGCTCCTCCACCCGCTCATCCACCCGCTCATCCACCCGCTCATCCACCCGCTCCTCCACCCGCTCATCCACCCCTCATCCACCCATCATCCACCCGCTCATCCACCCGCTCCTCCACCCGCTCATCCACCCGCTCATCCACCCAATCCATCCACCCATCCATCCACCCGCTCCTCCACCCATCATCCACCCGCTCATCTACCCATCCATCCACCCGCTCATCCACCCATCCATCCACCCTCCTCACCCTCATCCACCCCTCATCCACCCGCTCACATCCACCCCTCCTCCACCCGCTCATCCACCCGCTCATCCACCCCCTCATCCACCCCTCCTCCACCCGCTCATCCACCCGCTCATCCACCCGCTCATCCACCCATCCATCCACCCGCTCATCCACCTGCTCATCCACCCATCCATCCACCCATCCATCCACCTGCTCATCCACCCATCCATCCACCTGCTCATCCACCCATCCATCCACCCGCTCATCCACCCGCTCATCCACCCATCCATCCACCTGCTCATCCACCCATCCATCCACCCATCCATCCACCCATCCATCCACCTGCTCATCCACCCATCACCACCACCCCCCGCTCATCCACCCATCCATCCACCCTGCTCATCCACCTGCTCATCCACCCGCTCATCCACCAGCTCATCCACCCGCTCATCCACCCGCTCATCCACCCGCTCATCCACCATCATCCACCCGCTCATCCACCCATCCATCCACCGCTCATCCACCCCTCATCCACCCATCCATCCACCCGCTCATCCACCCATCCATCCACCCGCCATCCACCCGCTCATCCACCATCCATCCACCCCTCATCCCCATCCATCCACCCGCTCATCCACCCGCTCATCCACCCATCCATCCACCCGCTCATCCACCCACATCCACCCATCCACCACCGCTCATCCACCCGCTCATCCACCCATCCATCCACCCGCTCATCCACCCATCCATCCACCTGCTCATCCCACCCGCTCATCCACCCCGCTCATCCACCCATCCATCCACCCGCTCATCCACCCCATCCATCCACCCGCTCATCCACCCCTCATCCACCGCTCATCCACCCCATCCACCCGCTCATCCACCCGCTCATCCACCCATCCATCCACCCGCTCATCCACCCCTCATCCACCTGCTCATCCACCTGCCATCCACCCGCATCAGTACCCACTCCGCTCATCACCCATCATCCACCGCTCATCAGCCACCCATCCATCCACCCGCTCATCCACCATCCAGCTCATCACCCATCCCATCCATCCACCGCTCATCCACCCTCCATCCACCCGCTCATCCACCCGCTCATCCACCCATCCATCCACCCGCTCACCCACCCATCCATCCACCCTGCTCATCCATCCACCGCTCATCCACCCATCCATCCACCCGCTCATCCACCCATCCATCCACCCTCCATCCACCTGCTCATCCACCCATCCATCCACCATCATCCACCTGCCATCCACCCATCCATCCACCCCCCGCATCACCCACCACCCATGCCATCCACCCGCCATCCACCCATCCATCCACCCGCTCATCCACCTGCTCATCACCACCCGCTCATCCACCCATCCATCCACCGCTCATCCACCCATCCATCCACCCACCATCCACCTGCTCATCCACCCATCATCCACCCATCCATCCACCTGCTCATCCACCCATCCATCCACCCCACCACCGCTCATCCACCCATCCATCCACCCTCCATCCACCCGCTCATCCACCCATCCATCCACCCGCTCATCACTCCACCACCCCTCATCCACCGCTCATCCACCCGCTCATCCACCCATCCATCCACCCGCTCATCCACCTGCTCATCCACCCGCTCATCCACCGCTCATCCACCACCCGCTCATCCACCCATCCATCCACCCCGCTCATCCACCCATCCATCACCCCCCCATCCACCCTCCATCCCACCCGCTCATCCACCCATCCATCCACCCGCTCATCCACCTGTCTGTGCTCTCTGAGGCTGAATGGCTCGTATGAGGCCTTGTCCGGCGGCAGCACCACGGAGGGTTTTGAGGACTTCACTGGCGGCGTGGCGGAGATGTTCGAGCTGCAGAAGGCTCCCAGAGATCTCTACCGGATCATGAGCAAAGCTCTGGAGAGAGGATCTCTGCTGGGATGCTCCATAGATGTGAGTCCAGTAACTCCCAGAGTGCACTGGGCCTCCTTCAGAGACTAACCGAGTCTGTCCTCAGATCACCAGTGCCTTTGACATGGAGGCCATTACCTTCAAGAAGCTGGTGAAAGGCCACGCCTACTCGGTGACGGGCGTCAGACAGGTGAGCTCCCTGTCCTGGTCGGACCGTCTGGATGCTGAACCGGAGCTCCCTGATGCTTGTTGTCTCCTGGGCTCTGCTGCAGCTGGAGTACCGCGGGCGGCAGGAGCGTCTGATCCGGATCAGGAACCCCTGGGGTCAGGTGGAGTGGACCGGAGCCTGGAGCGACAGGTCAGTCCTCCACAGGTAGGAGAACAGGAGGTTTGAGTTGGATCATCACTGGGAATCTCGATGTTTCAGCTCCTCGGAGTGGAACGCCATCGATTCTGCAGAAAAGGATGAGATGCTGTGTAAGATGGAGGATGGAGAGTTCTGGTAGGTTGGTACTGGGCAGTCCAAGTCCTGTGACTCCGAATGTCCCAATGGGTCGATGTTCTTCTGTGTCAGGATGTCCTTCCAGGAGTTTCTGCGTCAGTTTTCACGTCTGGAGATTTGCAACCTGACTCCAGATGCACTGAGTCAGGATGCCACCAGCTTCTGGACCACTGTGACGTACGAGGGCAGCTGGAGGAAAGGCAGCACAGCTGGAGGCTGCAGGAACCACCCCAGTGAGGATGAAGGGCCTCGAACCTTCAGCCAGTCGTAACCCTGTCTCTGACCAGACTTCATTTCCCATGATGCCTCCCTGCAGACACCTTCTGGATCAACCCTCAGTACAAGATCACTCTTCTAGAGGAGGACGATGACCCTGAGGACGACGAGGCCGCCTGCAGCTTCCTGGTGTCTCTGATGCAGAAGGACCGCCGCCAGTTCCGCCGCCACGGCCAGGACCTGCACACCATCGGCTTCGCCATCTACGAGGTCAGAGCTGCTTGATTCCTGCAGCATTTCTTCCACCGCCACAAAAACCACCATGTTCTCTGAGAACCGCATGACAACCAACCTCCTGATGGTCTAGTCGACCCGGTGCTGCTGGAGCCAGAGCTCCATCAGCACCAACCCAACCTGCTCCCCTCCTGGTCTGAAGAAGACGGAGGTCTGCAGGTGGACCAGAGTTTGAGCTTTTCATCAGCAGGTCTGGTTGGAGAAGCTTTTGTTGGTGTCGGTCAGGCATCACCTGGTACCTTTGGTATCTTTAGTACCTTTGGTATCTTTAGTACCTTTGGTACCTTTAGTACCTTTGGTACCTTTGGTATCTTTAGTTCCTTTGGTTCCTTTGGTGCTTTGGTGCCTTTAGTACCTTTGTTATCTTTAGTACCTTTGGTGCCTTTAGTACCTTTGGTATCTTTAGTACCTTTGGTACTGTTACTCCTCTTGAGTTAAATGAAAGCTTGACGAAGTTCTTGGGTTTTAACAGCCATTTATTGCGGACACATCTTTCCAAGTCCCCAAAACATGCCTATTAAAACCCAAGAACTTCGTCAAGCTTTCATTTAACTCGAGAGGAGTAACAGTCAGAACTCATTAGCCGCATTGACTCCAGAGGAATAAAGCTTAATCTCTTACATCTTCTTCAGCTTGAATGACCCATGTGGCTCTAAGTGTGCCAGCCAATTACTTCCCTAGGCAACACATGGTCCGTGGAACAAAACAAAAGTTCCCCCTCCACATTTGAATGTATACTTAACATAAACTTAATGTACTACATTAAACAAAATCTAACTACTGTCATCTTAACCAAACAACCACAAAAATACAATAAAAATAAACCAGATGCAGTTGTCTTGACTGCAGTTACAGGTACCTTTGGTATCTTTAGTTCCTTTGGTTGCTTTGGTGCCTTTAGTACCTTTGGTATCTTTAGTACCTTTGGTTCCTTCGGTATCTTTAGTACCTTTGGTTCCTTTGGTATCTTTAGTACCTTTGGTACCTTTGGTTCCTTTGGTATCTTTAGTACCTTTGGTACCTTTGGTTCCTTTGGTATCTTTAGTACCTTTGGTACCTTTGGTTCCTTTGGTATCTTTAGTACCTTTGGTACCTTTGGTTCCTTTGGTATCTTTAGTACCTTTGGTACCTTTGGTTCCTTTGGTATCTTTAGTTCCTTTGGTATCTTTAGTTCCTTTGGTATCTTTAGAACCTTTGGTGCTTTGGTATCTTTAGTACCTTTGGTTCCTTTGGTATCTTTAGTACCTTTGGTACCTTTGGTTCCTTTGGTATCTTTAGTACCTTTGGTTCTTTGGTATCTTTAGTTCCTTGGTATCTTTAGTTCCTTTGGTATCTTTAGTACCTTGGTGCTTTGGTATCTTTAGTACCTTTGGTTCCTTTGGTATCTTTAGTTCCTTTGGTATCTTTAGTACCTTTGTTACCTTTGGTTCCTTTGGTATCTTTGGTTCCTTTGGTATCTTTAGTTCCTTTGGTATCTTTAGTTCCTTTGGTATCTTTAGTTCCTTTGGTATCTTTAGTTCCTTTGGTATCTTTAGTACCTTTGGTGCTTTGGTATCTTTAGTACCTTTGGTTCCTTTGGTATCTTTAGTTCCTTTGGTATCTTTAGTTCCTTTGGTATCTTTAGTTCCTTTGGTATCTTTAGTACCTTTGGTGCTTTGGTATCTTTAGTACCTTTGGTTCCTTTGGTATCTTTAGTTCCTTTGGTATCTTTAGTACCTTTGGTACCTTTGGTTCCTTTGGTATCTTTAGTTCCTTTGGTATCTTTAGTTCCTTTGGTATCTTTAGAACCTTTGGTGCTTTGGTATCTTTAGTACCTTTGGTTCCTTTGGTATCTTTAGTTCCTTTGGTATCTTTAGTACCTTTGGTTCCTTTGGTATCTTTAGTTCCTTTGGTATCTTTAGTACCTTTGGTTCCTTTGGTATCTTTAGTTCCTTTGGTATCTTTGGTTTCCCTTCAGCCTTTCGATGGTACGCAGCAGGAATCTCTGCTTCGTTGTGTTTGCTGGTGATTGATTCGATCACCTCCTGTTGGATCAGAGTGGAGCAAACATCAGAACCTCTTGTCCGTCCTGTCGGACCGCACTGAGGTCCGGTTACTCACTCACAGACGTTCTGTTGACTCTCAGTGTTTCAGGATTTCTTCTGTCTCATTCACAGATTCCCAAGGAGGTCAGTTCTTCTCATGTATTTCATATGTAGTGTTTCTGGGAACGACGTTGATGCTCTCCATCGGGTCACCTGGCAGTTCCGAGGTTCTGCAGGAGTCCACATGAAGAAGGACTTCTTCCTGCGCCGCTCCTCCTGCGCTCGCTCTGAAAGCTTCATAAACCTGCGGGAGGTGAGCTCCAGGTTCCGCCTCCCGCCCGGAGAGTACCTGGTCGTCCCGTCTACGTTCGAACCCTCCAAGGAGGCCGACTTCGTCCTCAGGGTTTTCACTGAGAAACAGTCTGAGACCGAGTGAGTCTGAGAAACTGGAGAAGGTCTGGTTCTGGTTTCAGCCTCTGATTGATGCTCATGTCTGCAGGGACATGGACAATGTGTTGGTGGCAAACCTGGATGAGGAGGTGAGAGATGAGCAGGGATGTCTCAGTTACTTTGAAGAAGCAACGCGTTACTGTTTCTTTAAGACATTCTGTTGGGCTGATGCTCCCTTGGTGTCCACAGGAGGACATCTCTGAGCAGGACATTGACGACTCCTTCAGGTCCTTGTTTGCTCAGCTGTCCGGAGACGTGAGTTTGACTCCTCAGGCTCTTATTGGCTGCTCAGCTCTGAGCATGCTCAGAAACCTGCTCACTGTTTGCTGTCTGTCCTCAGGACATGGAGATCTCAGTGCGGGAGCTCAGAACCGTCCTCAACAGGGTCGTCTCCAAACGTGAGTCTTTTTGAACAATGTAGGGCGGGTCATCCATGTTTCTGCAGCCACTCAGGGTCCACATAGCAGAATCTACCAGGTGTAGGAGATGTTCTGGGTCTGGTTCTGGGCCCAGAACATCTCAGGTTCCACTTCCTGAAGATGCTTCTTGTCTTGTTGCAGACAGAGACCTGCAGACGGATGGATTCAGCATGGAGTCCTGCCGGGCCATGGTCAGCCTTATGGACGTATCCTCCCTCTGAATGAGACGGTCGGTTCTGACCCGGCCTGAACACATTACTGGGTCTGGATCAGGTAGACCTTAACTGGATCTCAGAAAGACGGCAGCGCTCGGCTCGGTCTGCTGGAGTTTCAGATCCTTTGGAACAAGATTAGGAAGTGGCTGGTGAGTCAGTGGAGTAGTCGGGCTGGTTCTGACCCAAACGGATCAGGGTTAAGGACCTGTTGGGTCCAGTTTAGGTTTTCAGGAGATTATGTTGTGTTCCAGGGGATCTTCAGAGAGTTTGATCTGGATAAGTCCGGCTGCATGAACTCTTATGAGATGCGTCTGGCGCTGGAAAACGGCGGTGAGTTTAAAGTTTGGGTTGGACCGGGCTTGGTTCTCCGGACCTGACCCGGGATGTGCTCCATCTGCAGGGTTCCAACTGAACAACAAGCTGTATCAGATGTTGATCGCTCGATACGCCGACAATGAGATCATCGACTTTGACAACTTCACCTGCTGCCTGGTCAAACTGGAGACCATGTTCAGTAAGTCCACACCCTGATCCATGTGCCGGTTCTGTTCATGTGGTTCTGAACTGACCTGTTGGAGTCTGTTGGTCAGGAATCTTCCAGGGTCTGGACAGAGACGGGACTGGAACTGTGGAGATTAACCTCATGGAGGTACCAAACCTTGTTCTGTCCTTTTACTTTACAGCTTGGTTCTGGCCGTCTGGACTCGGTCCAGTTAGCCGATGTCATGTCCTGTATTCTGACTGAAGATTCCAAACCACTCCAGTCATTCCCATCATGGATGAAGGAACCTTGTAGGCGTTTCCACGTGATTGGATGATATTAACTTGACTTTTTCCTTCTGTTACTGTTATAAACTTAAATATCGCTAGCATAAATATTGCTAGTATAAATATTGTTAACTTAAATATTGCTAGCATAAATATTGCTAGCATAAATATGGCTAGCATAAATATTATCTTATATATTGCTAGCTTACTTCACTAGCATCAGACTTTCATTTATTCATCTGGTGTCACCAGCTCACTGTTAACTTATTAAGCAGTGAGATACACAAAATCCTTTTTGTTACTGGAATAATGTGAAACTTACATAAGTAATTGTAAAAAATAAATAAAAATATAATTAAAAATGTTAGTTAGCAATACAGTCTTGAAATGAAACGCTGTTCTGTAGAAATGAACTGATCTGATGAACGGATCATTCTAATGAACTGACTAGATATCCAGTGAGACTCGAATGAACTGACGTTTCCATGACAACAGACAGGAACTGTAGCCAGCAGGGGGCGCCTGACCACAGCCTGACCGTTTGTCTGTTGCTTCTTCTCCACAGTGGCTCTTTGTGACCATGTGTGGCTGAAACCCAGAGCGCCCCCCAGAGGACGGTGACAGCAAAACACCCAGACTGAGAAGATGCTGCTGCTCCGCTGAATGTCCACAATACTACAAGTTACTACAATAATCATCATCATATAACAACTACAGGACAGCAGTGCTGAGCCTCAGTCTGGTTTTAATTATATTAACTCGTATTTACCAGTTAATTATCATAACCTTCACTAACATGCATGAATCCACCAAGCTCAGGTTAACCTGAAGGACTCACCTGGTCAGGTGAGACGGCTCGTCCATCAGCAGCCTCTCATTGGATACTCAGAACTGGTTCTGGTTCTGGTGTTCAGTTGCAGTCAGAAGTCATTCACTATCATCAGCCGCTTTCGTTTCAGAGCTTATTTAACAAACGTCATAAATGGTTCATCTAAGAAAGTTTCACCCTGAACTTCAGAACACAGATTCATCCATTCATTGATTGGTACTGACCAATCAATGAATTGGTCAGTACCATCTGGGCTCCACCGGGTCTCTGACCCAGAACCGACCAACAGTCCTGAGCTCTGCCTCCCTCCTGCTGTACCAGTGTGGCCTGATAGAGGGCGCTGTAGCTCCTCGGTATTTATGCCTGTGAGAACCTGCGCAGGGTTTATTGAACCCACAGCCGTAATAAAGTGAAGCCGATCAGATGAATGTGTGAATTTCTACATGTTTTCATCTCCATGTTTCACTGAGACACCAGCAGTTAGTTACACCTGTCAGGACGCAGCATGTCCACCAGTGAAGGGGTGAGGATGAAGGGGTGAGGATGAAGGGGTGAGGATGAAGGGGTGAGGGGGGTGAAGATGAAGGGGTGAAGGGGTGAGGATGAAGGGGTGAGGGGGGTTAGGGTGAAGGGGTGAGGATGAAGGGGTGAAGGGGTGAGGATGAAGGGGTGAGGGCGAAGGGGTGAGGATGAAGGGGTGAGGGGGGTGAGGATGAAGGGGTGAGGGGGGTGAGGGTGAAGGGGTGAGGGGTGGGTGAAGGGGTGAGGATGAGGGGTGAAGGGGTAGGATGAAGGGTTGAGGGTGAAGGGGTGAGGATGAAGGGGTGAGGGGGTGGAGGGTGAAGGGGTTAGGGTGAAGGGGTGAGGGGGGTGAGGGCGAAGGGGTGAGGGGGGTTAGGGTGAAGGGGTGAGGGTGGGGGAAGGGGGGGGGTGAGGGGGGTTAGGGTGAAGGGTGAGGATGAAGGGGTGGAGGTGAGGGTGAAGGGGAGGTGGTAGGGTGAAGGGGTGAGGATGAAGGGTGGTGGGTGAGGGGGGGGGTGAAGGGGTGAGGGAGGGGTGAGGGTGAGGTGAGGGGTGAAGTGGGGGTGAGGGGAAGGGGTGAGGGGGGTTAGGGTGAAGGGGTGAGGATGAAGGGGTTAGGGTGAAGGGGTGAGGGGTGAGGGGAAGGGGTGAGGGGGGTTAGGGTGAAGGGGTGAGGATGAAGGGGTGAGGGGATCACAGCAGTAACAGGAAACAGATGTAAATATCAAATCCTAGACAATAAAATCGACGCCACTGAGCTGCAGACGGTCAGAACCTCCAGCCCGACCTGTTGGTTCCGACCTGTTGGTTCCGACCTCTTGGTTCCGACCCAGACTGACTAAAGGTTTGGGCCTAAAAACATCCTCAACCAGAACTTGAGGTCCATAAATGTCGTTTATAAAATATAAGCTTTAAAGTAACTTAAGTCAAAGTTGCGTCTGAATAATGATGAAGGTCCAATAATGAGCACATGAATGACTAATGGGTTCATCCCAGGTTCGGTCCAAACTGCTCCAGGTACTAACGGGCCGGTTCCGGTCGGTCTTGGACTACAGGACCGTGGACCTCGGTGCTGGTTTGACCCGGTTCATCAGAACATCCTGGTTCTGATACTGGCTCCGTTTGGGCTCAATTCAACAAACTGCAGACAGAAACTTTAATACTTTATAAATGTTTATTCTGATCATTTCACACAAACTCGACTGTAAAATAACTCAGTCCGAACCCGGACCCGGTTCTGGTCCCGGTTCTAGTCCAGCTTCCCGCGGCCCTGGGCCTCCCGGTCCTCCAGCGGGCCCAGCAGCACCGCCTGGGCCTCCAGCAGCGTGGTGTCGGTTCGGGCTCCCAGGAACCGGGCGGTGAGCTCCGGGTCCAGAACCCTCAGCCGGACCCGGGAGCCTCGCTGCAGCCGCTCCCCGGCCGCCGGTCTCCGGCACACGCAGTGGAACTTCCCTCCGAAGTCGATGTACAGGTCGTCCCGAACCACGTGGAACACGTTCCCGACCAGAACCTTGTCTGTGAGCGGAACCGGCTGGAAGAGCGAGGAGAAGGTCTGCGGCTGGCCGGGGGCCGAGCCACTCCGACCGGGCGCCGAGGTCTCCGCCTCCCGCTGGAGCTCCGCCTGCCGCTGGAAGGCTGCCGCGAACCCGGTCCCGGTTCTGGTTCCGGTCCCGGTTCTGGTTCCGTCCTCACTGTCTGAGCTGAAGGAGGTCCGGACGGAAACGCTTGAGGAAAAGCGGAACGCGGACCGGCACCCGAACCTCAGGTTACACAAGGCCGCCATGTTGTCCTCCAATACCGGAAATGGTCCCTTTAACTTCCTGTTGGGCCACAGCGCCGCCCTCCGGCTGATTTAAGAGGTTAATGCAAATCTGGACTGGAAAATCTTTATAGCTTCATAAACTTTCAAGTTTAAAAGTTTATTTCTTCATTATTGTCCGTTTGAAATAAATAGAAATGTAAGTTCATTACTTTATCTATTTAAAATATTTACTGGTTCGCGTTTCACCCCAAGAGCATCAATTCTAATTCTATGCGCCAGGGGGCGCCTATGAGACGTCTCTATAAAGTCCTGCGCCTGCGCAGTCCATTCAGTGGCGTAACAAACGGAGCCAAGATGGCGGTCTTTGTTGTTGCTCCGAGCTTTAGGTGCTCAAGCTTCGAGTTTCCACCTGGTTCTATTGTCAGAGATGTTCTGGAACGGTTCGTCCCGCACCAGGTGAGTGATTATATCCAACAGAACCGGAACCGAACCTTAGCATGGGGTTAAAGGGTTTAAATCGGAGCTTGAAGCCTGTTAGCTGCGGAGCTACCGGAGGCTATCATAGGGATAAAACGTTCAACAAGCTGTAGGCTAAGCTAACATGCTAAGCTAAAGCACAACCAGCTTTAACTTTAATCTGTTTTATTTCGGAGCTGCAATAAGTTAAATTAAGATGTTTCAGTTTCCCGGAGGTGATTCGTTTTCTTCTAATGGTTGTAAAGAAGTAGATAGTAAGAAAATAGTAAATGCTAAAGAAACATTAAATGAGGAAAACGGGTCAGATGCGGTTCCTATTGGACCTCCGATACCAGAACCTCCAGTTTCAGTGGAACTGCAGTTCAAACTTTGAGACTTTATTATTCTAAATAAATGTATGTAATGATTTATCCTCCATCTAATGACCGAGTCCCACAGCCTGCGGCCTTTAGATGGTCCGAACCAGAACTGGTCCAGTTTGTAGGATTCCTTCCTGACCCGGTTTTCCCATCAGGACTGTTACGTCACCACTAACGGCCGCCTGTCCGGACCGGAGGAGCCGCTGCAGGACGGAACCGTTTACCGTCTGGAGCCCCGGATCCGTGGAGGGAAGGGAGGTCAGTTCCTGGACGGTACCGAACCCATGACCAGGGTTTGGGTTTCCCTGGTTCTCCAGGTTTTGGGTCCATGTTTCCCTGTTCTCCAGGTTTTGGGTCCATGTTTCCCAGGTTCTCCAGGTTTTGGGTCCATGTTGTCCTGGTTCTCCATGTTGTCCTGGTTCTCCAGGTTTTGGGTCCATGTTTCCCTGGTTCTCCAGGTTTTGGGTCCATGTTGTCCTGGTTCTCCATGTTGTCCTGGTTCTCCAGGTTTTGGGTCCATGTTGTCCTGGTTCTCCAGGTTTTGGGTCCATGTTGTCCTGGTTCTCCATGTTGTCCTGGTTCTCCAGGTTTTGGGTCCATGTTTCCCTGGTTCTCCAGGTTTTGGGTCCATGTTGTCCTGGTTCTCCATGTTGTCCTGGTTCTCCAGGTTTTGGGTCCATGTTGTCCTGGTTCTCCAGGTTTTGGGTCCATGTTGTCCTGGTTCTCCAGGTTTTGGGTCCATGTTTCCCTGGTTCTCCAGGTTTTGGGTCCATGTTTCCTGGTTCTCCAGGTTTTGGGTCCATGTTTCCTGGTTCTCCAGGTTTTGGGTCCATGTTGTCCTGGTTCTCCATGTTGTCCTGGTTCCCAGGTTTTGGGTCCATGTTTCCCTGGTTCTCCAGGTTTTGGGTCCATGTTGTCCTGGTTCTCCAGGTTTTGGGTCCATGTTGTCCTGGTTCTCCATGTTGTCCTGGTTCTCCAGGTTTTGGGTCGATGCTCCGGGCCTTGGGCGCGCAGATCGAGAAGACGACCAACAGGGAGGCCTGCAGAGACCTGAGCGGCCGCCGCCTTCGAGACGTTAACCATGAGAAGGAGTAAGAACCTCCTGCTGCTCCTCCGGGTTGGTAGTGACGGGTCCAGACAGGTTCTGGTTCTGGTTCTGGCAGGATGGCGGACTGGCTGAAGAAGCAGTCTGAGCGCGAGGCGGAGAAGGAGCAGCGGCGGCTGGAGCGTCTGCAGAGGAAGCTGTCGGAGCCGCGGCACCAGTTCGCCGACCCGCAGTACCAGCAGCAGTGCCACGACCTGAGCGAGCGGCTGGAGGACTCGGTTCTGAAAGGTGACGGGTCGGAACCGGGCAGCGGGCCGGCCCAGCACGCAGCTCTAAGGTGTGTGTGTGTCGCAGGCCTGCAGGCGACCTCCAGCGGTCAGGTGAAGGTCGGACCCGACCCGGATCAGAACCGAGCCCCGGCGAGGAAGAGGAGGAAGACCGCAGCCGGGTTCTGGTCGGTGTGCGAGGTTCTGACCCGGTGAAAGGAGCCCGGCCCGGCTCTGACCCTCTGTTGCCATGGTTACAGGACGGGACTGGAGGAGCTGCTGAGCTCTGAGGAGGAGGATGATGATGATGAAGAGTCTCCAGGCAACAGCGGAGGAGGAGCAGCCGTTACCATGGCGACCCACAGGGAGGAGGCGGAGCCTGGACCCGGCAGGTCTGTTGACCCGACGTCTGGATCGGTTCTGGACCCGTCCGGCGCCGGCCCAAGAAGCTGAGATATTCTCAGTTCAGTTTTAGAACTGATCCGAACCAGAACCAGAACCAAACCGGGTCCCATGACCCGGATCCACATCCACACTGAAGCTCTGCTGTCTCCTCCAGAACCGCCAGAACCGCACAGGTCCAGACGGAACCGGCAGAGGTCCAGAACCAGAACCTCCAGACGGAACCAGCTGAGGTCCAGAACCAGAACCCGGACCTCCAGACGGAACAGCTGAGGTCCAGACCAGAACCTCAGACGGAACAGTGAGGTCCAGAACCCGGACCTCCAGACGGAACCGGCTGAGGTCCAGAACCAGAACCCGGACCTCCAGACGGAACCGGCTGAGTCCAGACCAGAACTGGACTCCAGACGGAACCAGCTGAGGTCCAGAACCGGACTCCAGACGACGGCTGAGGTCCAGAACCAGAACCGACTCCAGACGGAACCGGCTGAAGTCCAGAACCAGAACCTGGACCTCCAGACGGAACCAGCTGAGGTCCAGAACCCGGACCTCCAGACGGAACGGCTGTTGAACCGCTCCGGACCAGAACCGTCCTCGGGGCTGCAGGGAACCCGATCAGGTCAGAACCAGAATCCAGACGCTTACAGGTGAGTTGGAGCAGAACCCTCTGCTGGGTTGTGACGGTTCTGGTTCTGCCCCAGCAGTTGGACCGTCCGCGGTTCCGTCCGTCCAGCAGCTGGAGTCTCTGGGTCTGGAGGTTCTGAAGGAGGAACTGATGCGCCGCGGCCTGAAGTGCGGCGGGTCGCTATCGGAGCGCGCCGCCCGCCTCTTCTCCGTCAGAGGCCTGAGCCCAGACCGGATCGACCCGGCGCTGCTCGCCAGAACCAGGAGGAAGTAGACTTCCTGTCTGGAAGGCGGGACTTCCTGTGAGGAATGAAGCGTCGGGTCTGGATGAAGAATCGTTTATTTGTGATCAGATTTCATGAAATATTAATAAAATGTTCCAGAACCAAACAGAGTGGTTTCTCAGTCTGAGGGTCCGGTCCGGTCCGGTCCGGTCAGAACCCGGGGTCCCAGGAAGTGACCTGAGGAACTTCCTGCTCCTCGAAGCATTCGATGACATCACCAGCGCTGAAGTCCACCTCGCCGTCCACCGACACGCCGCACTCCATGCCCGCCGTCACCGTGGCAACGTCGTCCTTATGGTGCTTCAGCGCCAACACGGACCCTGAGCAGAACCAGAACCGGCCCGTTAAAGCTGCAGCACGTAGCCGACCGTCTCCATGGTGATGCTTGGTACAGCGCACCTGACCTCTGACCTGCTCAGGTTCTGGTCTCACTCACCCTCCCACACCGTGTCTCGTCCTCGGATCAGCCGGAACCTCAGCCGGCGGTCCAGCTGGCCCTTCTGGACCCGGCATCCGGCCACCAGAACCTCCTTCCTGCCCGCGGAGACGGCGAAGACGGCGAGGACGGCGGCCTCACCTGGGCGGGACGGGGGGACAGCGGGTGAGACGGCGGCGGCCCGACCCGGTTCTGCTGAGTTCCGGACTCACCCACGGCGCTGCGGCGGCGCTGCGGCGGCAGCTTGGTGCTCAACTCGTGGCGCAGCTCCGCCACCAGCTGGTAGATGACGCGGTGCAGCCGCAGGGCGACGCCGCGCCGCGCCGCCAGCTGCGTCACGCCGCGGCTCGCCGCCACGTTGAAGCCGTACACCGACCCTGAGGACCAGAACCGTTACCACGGCGACGCCTGGGCCCGGCCCGCGCCGGAACACCCACCTCCGAACGCGGCGGCCATGTTGACGTCGTTCTCGGAGACGTCGCCGACGCCGGAGTGGATCACGTCCAGCCGACACTCGTCCTGGGCGTCGTAGCCGTCCAGGACGTCCAGCAGCGTCTCCACCGACCCGTCCACGTCGCCTGCAGGTCAGAGGTCACCGGTCAGCGCCGGCGCGGGGCGCGGCCGCGCGGCGCCGCCCCCACCTTTGAGGACGAGCGGCAGGCCGGGCCCGGCGCTCTCCGTCCGCTCGCTGGGCCGCAGGGCGAAGCGGAGCCTGTCGGCCCGGTACAGCGCCGCCCTCCGCTGGCGCCAGCCGAGGTGAGCCAGCGGCTCGCGCTGCCGCCGCTGCTCCTCCAGGTGGCGCTGCTGCTGCAGCCGGACGGCGCTCCGCTCCTCCAGCAGCCGGCGCTGCTCCGCCTGCTGGCTCCTCCACTGCACCACCTCTCTGGCCCGATGCTGCAGACACACAGGCTTTTACTGCAGCGGTCCACACAGGAAGTGACGGGACCCGGTTCTGGCCCTCACCTCCGACTCCACCTCCAGCACCGTCTCCCCGGCCGACGGCAGCTCCTTCCAGCCGACCACCTGGACCACGGCGCCCGGCGGCGCCTCCGGAACCGCGCGGTCGTTCTCGTCGAACAGGAAGCGGACCTTGGCCCAGCAGCGGCCGGCCACCAGGACGCAGCCGCGCCGCAGCTTCCCCCTCTGGACGACGGCCGTGGCGACGGGGCTGGGGAAGCAGGCGGCCCGTCAGCCCAGCGCCGCGGAACCCGGCCCGGTTCTGGTCCACTCACCCTTTGCCCCTGTCGGTCCGGCTCTCGATGAGGACGGCCTCCGCCGGGCCGGTCGGGTCCGCCTTCAGCTCCAGAACCTCGGCCAGCGCCGCCGTGGCCTCGGCCAGAGCCTGCAGGTTGTCGCCCTGGAAACAGCCACACGGGGGTTGAGCCGGCGCCGGGCGGGGCGGGTCGGGGCGGGTCGGGTCACCTTCAGCGCCGAGACGTGGACGGCCTGGACGTCGCCGCCCAACTCCTCGCACACGACGCCGTGCGCCAGCAGCTCCTGCTTCACGCGCTGCGGCTCGGCCTGCGGCTTGTCGCACTTGTTCACCGCCACGATGATGGGGACTGGACCGGGCCGGAGCAGAACCACAAGCTCAGAACCAGAACCTCAGCACCACCCGCGCCGCCCGCCGCTACCTTTGGCGTTCCTGGCGTGCCGGATGGACTCCACGGTCTGCTGCATGACGCCGTCGTCGGCCGCCACCACCAGCACCACGATGTCGGTGGCGTTGGCGCCGCGAGCCCTGATGGAGGCGAAGGCGGCGTGACCCGGCGTGTCCAGGAAGGTCATCCGCTCGCCGGAGGGCAGCTGGACTGGAGGGGAGAGACGGAGGAGCCTGAGGCCGGGGGCGGAGCCTGCAGCCGCCCCGCCCCCCTCGGCGCCACCGTTACCCAGGAAGGCGCCGATGTGCTGCGTGATGCCGCCGGCCTCCATGGCGACCAGCTGGCTCCTCCTCAGGCTGTCCAGCAGCGTCGTTTTCCCATGATCCACGTGACCCATGATGGTGACCACAGGGGGGCGACTCACCAGCAGCGCAGGGTCAGCAGGGGGCCTGGGGTCACATGGGGGTCACACAGGGGTCAGCTGGATGATGGTGGGGTTGATCCGGCCGGTCCCATCGGTCGGTCGTCCTAGTCTCCGGTCGGTCGGTCCGGTTTGGTCGGTCCGGTCCGGTCCGGTCCTGCCGGTCCGGTCCTGCGGTCCGGTCCGGTCCGGTCCTGCCGGTCCCTCCGGTCCGGTCGGTCCCGGTCGGTCCAGTCCGGTCGGTCCTGCCGGTCCGGTCCTGCCGGTCCTGGGGTCCGGTCGGTCAGCCGGTCCTCGGTCCGGTCCGGTCCGGTCCTGTCGGTCCGGTCCTGCCGGTCCTGTCAGTCCGGTCCTGGTCGGTCGGTCCGGTCCTGCCGGTCCTGTCGGTCCGGTCCGTCCGCGTCCTGCCGGTCCGGTCGGTCCGGTCCTGCCGGTCCCATCCGGTCGGTCCGGTCCGGTCCGGTCCTTCCGGTCCTGCCGGTCTTGGTTTGGTCTGGGTCCTGTCGGTCCGGTCGTCCTGCCGGTCCTGCCGGTCCCATCCGGTCGGTCCAGTCCGGTCCGGTCCGGTCCGGTCCTGCCGGTCCGGTCCGGTCCGGTCCTGCCGGTCCTGTCGGTCCGGTCCGGTCCTGCCGGTCCGTGTCGGTCTCGTCGGTCGTCGGTCCTGCCGGTCCCATCCGGTCGGTCCGGTCCGGTCCGGTCCTTCCGGTCCTGTCGGTCCGGTCCGGTCCTGCCGGTCCGGTCGGTCCGGTCCTGCCGGTCCCATCCGGTCGGTCCGGTCCGGTCCGGTCCTTCCGGTCCTGTCGGTCCGGTCCTGCCGGTCCTTGTCGCGTCAGTCGTCCGGTCCGGGGTCCAGTCTCGGTCGTCGTCCGGTCCATCCTGCCGGTCCTGCGGTCCCATCCGGTCGGTCCAGTCCGGTCCTGCCGGTCCGGTCCTGCCGGTCCGGTCCGGTCCGGTCCTGCCGGTCTGGTCCGGTCCGGTCGGTACCTCCTCTGGGCGTCCCGGTCGGGTCGCTCTCGGCTCTCGCCCAGCTTGGCCCATCTGAACTTCATGCCGGACCGGATCACCGCCTCCTTGATCCAGCCGTCCTCCAGAACCGAGTCGGGCCGCAGCGAGTCCAGGTCCGCCGGCGTGTTGAGCAGCGCCTCCACCACGTGGTCTGCAGCGGAACCGGGTCAGTAGAACCTGCAGCAGAACCGGGTCGTCGGGTTCGCATCGCTGCTCACCGAAGTCTCTGTTCATGGCCGCCGCCAGCGCCGCCGCCGTCATGCCGCGTCTGATCTCCACTTCCTGTTTGTCCACTTTGGGCTTCAGGTGGGGCTTCTGCTCCTTCCTCTGACCTTTGACCTGCACCACGTGAGTCATCAGCCTCCAGTCCAGGACACCAGCTAAGCTAACAGCCTCACCTGCTTGGAGGCCAGTCGGCGGCTCTGAGGCCAGGTGAGCAGGGGGGCGGAGCTCCGGAGCAGCCGCATCATCGATGACATCATAGCTACAGAGACACAGGTGGAGACAAAGTGCAGCAGTTACATAGTTACCATTAACGATTGTCTCCCCGAACCGGGCCGGTTCTGGAGGGGCCCGGTTCTGGAGGAGTCCGGGTCGCTCGAATGTCTGATTATAGACAGAGAAACTGAAGAAATGCCTCCGCCTGCTAATGTATACTTGGACTCTGGACTACTGGACTCTGGATTCTGGACTCTGGATTCTGGATTCTGGACTCTGGACTCTGGATTCTGGACTCTGGACTGGGATCGTTTGTCCTAATCGATGGGTCAGAACAAGACAGAAATTGATCCCCAAAGACAAGTTTCTTAATGGAGGAGAATAAATATGGCCACTCGACAGGCAAAGGCCTTTTCAGCATCCAAAGATTTCACAACGTCTGGAGACAGAGTGTGAGATGTGTTGCATTGAAGAGTCGCCTTATGTTGGAACACGAGTTTCTATTCTGTCAAAGCTGCTCTGATCTATGCTAGTAAGCTAAGCTATGTTTCTAGCCTCAGTGCTAATGTTGCTGCTAGCAACTCAGAGTCGACCCTCAGTAACTTGTTGGGCGACAGCAGCAACCGAGTCTTTGGCTGTTTCAGCCAGTAACGTAATAAATGGCTGATGGTTTCGGGGTCATTCTGAGGAGTTTAATGTAAAAATCCTGAAGGCCAAATGAATCTCCGGTGGGTCTGATGTGACCCGGTGGGTCCGGTGTGACCCGGTGGGTCCGGTGGGACCCGGTGTGACCCGGTGGGTCGTCCCGGTGTGGTGACACCGGTGGGGTCCGGTGTGACCCGGTGGGTCCCGGTGTGACCCGGTGTGACCCGGTGGTCCCGGTGTGACCCGGTGTGACCCGGTGTGACCCGGTGTCCGGTGTGACCCGGTGGGTCCGGTGGGTCCGGTGTGACCCGGTGGGTCCCGGTGTGACCCGGTGTGACCCGGTGGGTCCCGGTGGTCCGGTGTGACCCGGTGGGTCCGGTGTGACCCGGTGTGACCCGGTGGGTCCCGGTGTGCGGTGCCGGTGTGACCCGGTGGATCCGGTGTGACCCGGTGGGTCCCGGTGTGACCCGGTGTGACCCGGTGTCCGGGGGTCCACCGGTGGTGTGACCCGGTGTGACCCGGTGGGTCCCGGTGGGTCCGGTGTGACCCGGTGGGTCCGGTGTGACCCGGTGTGACCCGGTGGGTCCCGGTGTGACCCGGTGTGACCCGGTGGGTCCGGTGTGACCCGGTGTGACCCGGTGGGTCCCGGTGTGACCCGGTGTGACCCGGTGGGTCCGGTGTGACCCGGTGTGACCCGGTGGGTCTGGTGTGACCCGGTGTGACCCGGTGGGTCCCGGTGTGACCCGGTGGGGACCCGGTGGGTCCGGTGTGACCCGGTGTGACCCGGTGGGTCTGGTGTGGCCGGTGTGACCCGGTGGGTCTGGTGTGACCCGGTGTGACCCGGTGGGACCCGGTGTGACCCGGTGGGTCCGGTGGGTACCGGTGTGACCCGGACCACTCAGATCTGGGGCCGTTTGGATCTGAGAGAACATGGACACGTCGACTCGGTGAGTCAGCAGTTCAGCGGATCTCCATGTTGGTGGAACTGGACACCAGCGGCTCAGTGGGACGTCGAGTCCATCAAACTCAACCCGTCTGGTACGAAGTGGCAGAAGTTCTGCGGCGAGTCAAAGCACTAATTTTCTGCAGCTTATTTTCATACGTAGGACATAATGTCCCCTCTGATCACGGCTGTAAATGTTGGGGTGTTTTAATGAGGCCGACGCCTCAGGTCCTCTATTATTTTCTAGAAAATAATCCATTAGATCACATTTTTCATTTGAGTCGGATCTAATATTTATAGAAACTGAGGCGTGAAACGATAGAATCACATTTACACCCAGAGGACACCGTCATGTAAAGGTGCAGTGCGGAAAACCAGTAAACCTTCTGGGAGGGTGAAGAAAACGCCATCATGAACATGAAGTTCGGACATAAAGGAGTTAATAACTGTGGATGAATGAAGGTTTGTTGACCAGCCAGCAGGTAAAATCTCCTCCCAGTGGAGGAAAAACAGTTTGACTCAATTATTTTACTTAATTGTGAAAACTGGAGATGTTGATGGAAAGGATTTCACATGAAATCAAGAAAATGAAGGACAATTAAGTCAGAAGCTCTTCCAGTTCAATGTGAGACAGACTGCTACAGCAGATCTACAATAACTGATCAATTAATGAGTTACAGCATTTTATTTCCCTTTGGATCAATAAAGTATTTCTAAATTGAATTTGAAATGACAGAAACACAAAAACTGATCAGCTGACCTGAGAAATGAATCTTTCAAAATAAAAGTGGAGATTAAACTGAATGGAAGAAAATAGCTGAACTAAATCAGCAGATTAGAAAATAATAATATTCAGACTAATGAGCGTCACCAGGACCAAACTGCGGAAAAGTGAACAGAATCTCTGTAAAGCTCCTCACAGCCCAAACTGATCAGCCGAAGGTTACCGAGGAGCTGAGGTCTAGTCAAAGCCCAAGGTGTGTTTATCTCAGCTCTGTTCACCTGCCGAACACAGATTTTCTTCAGACGGAAGTCTGGTTCTGTTTTTCTGCTGCGGACAGGAAGTCGTCAGGTTTCCCTCCAGCTCTGTCTCACCTGAGCCACGTCGGTCCTTCACCTCATGCTGGGTCACCGAACCACGAACAGCCTCACGGTGAACGACGCCTGCAGCCGGGAGCCGCCATGATGGATGGAAACAGGAAACAGGACCGGCACGCGGCCGCCACCTGCCGGTCCGGAGGAGAACTGCTGCTTCTGGAGCCGTTTACGGACTTTGGACCCGAACTGAGTCCAGAACCCGTAGAGACGTTACAGCCCGAGCAGATCTGACTCTTTATTTCTAGTATTAACAATTATCGAACCTGAATGGCGAAATTAATCCCATGAGTCTCCTGA
The DNA here is from genome assembly GCA_033032245.1 of Poecilia picta. Taxonomy (NCBI): domain Eukaryota; kingdom Metazoa; phylum Chordata; class Actinopteri; order Cyprinodontiformes; family Poeciliidae; genus Poecilia; species Poecilia picta. The sequence goes on from CM065353.1 coordinate 250,566, forward strand.
TGACGCAGGAAGTCACATGACTAGTTCGAGAGGCGCTATAGGGGGGAAGTGATGACGATTCTAGGCCCTGAGCAGCAGGGGGCGCTGCACTATTTAATTATGTTCATAGAAATAAAACCAGGTCCTGTCAGTTACAACATTAATCATATTGTGTTTTCAAGATTGTGTCCAGCAGTAAAATGTAATGTTCCCCCCCAGACCAAACAATCATCCATGTTTCCCTGAACCTCCATCTGGGTTGATGTTCGTCCTGCTTGGAGCTTCAGTGACGCTGTTAGCAGCAGATAGTAGAAACACAACGACTGGCTGATTCTAGGCTGCTGAGAAAAGTTAAAAATCAGGTTTTCAGACACGGACAGAAAAAGGGGAGAGTTTAATTTATAACCCAGTTTTTCTCCAGAGGTGAGTCGACAGATTATCAACCAGTTAGCATAGTTAGCTTAGCTACAAGCTACTGTTAGCCTCCTTTTCATTTAATGAGTTAAGGAAATAAATTACCAACATATTTAACTTGTTCCTTTTACCTCTAAACAACAGCAGCAGCTCTAACCCACGTCCCTCCTGACCCCTGACCCCTCCTGACCCCTCCCTGACCCCTGACTCCTGACCCGTCCTCTCCTGACTAGTGCTAGTTTAGTTAGCATAGCTAACTAGTTAGCATAGCTACCAATGACGGCAGATAAACAGTTTCTTGTCATGATCAGTTGTTTCCATCCTGGAGGTTAAATTAGTAAATATTGAGCTAATTATCAGTATTGGACCAATCAAATCAAGGCAGATGAACCTTTAACATTGTGACGCTTTTTATTGGTCAATTAGACTCAAAACATTGTAAAGCAGCTGCAGGGGCCCAAACTGATGTATTGTCAGGGGCCCCAGATTCCTGGCAACGCCCCTGCCTAGCTTAAAGGAGCCGCTCTGATCTGACTCCTCCCACCACAACAAATCGTTTCTAAACTGGCTGAGATCCTGGAGCTCCTCCATGTCCCACCAGCCGTTTTCCACCGGCTTTACAAACACAAGTTTTCAAACCACTGATGAACCTTCTGGGCTGAAGCTGCTGGCCAAATTCAGAGCTTCATCATCCTGGATGCCTGGACCAGGCCAAACAACACGGTTACCATGGTGATTCCTGTCTGGACTTGTTTGAACTGGGAGGAACTGGTTCTGAAAATGGACCCAAACATGGCCACCATCAAATTATTCAATAAAACAGAAACGCTCAACTTGTGCTCTCATGTGTCTGGTCATTTATTTTTGATTCAAAGGTTCTGTCCCGGTTCAGACCAGGTTCAGATTCGGTTCTTCTGAATCGGGAAGCGGTCACTCAGGGGCCACAAAGGTCCAGATGGTTCTTCAGCCACAGAGACTCTTCCAGGTGGAAATCGGAGCCGGACTTCAGCAGCGCTACATGAGGCCGAGTTGGATCAGAACTTTGGTTCTTCATGTTGTCAGATTCAGACAGAACTTCTTCTGTCCACAGCAACACGAAGAGTTAAAATGTTCAGGCAGCATTGAGATCAGAGGGAGGAAACAGCGCCACCATGTGGCTCAGAGCGTCACCTGCAGCTGTTTCAGAGGTAGAAATCTTCACTAGTTTCTACAGATGATCTCAGGTTTTAACTGCTGGGATCAAACACGATCCATCTTCATTTTAGAGATCATCATCATCATCACATGACACAAACACAACAGCATCCACATGTAAAAGCCCTAAAGATTATAGCACCACCAGTAAAATAAATCCGTATCAAATGTTTGGTCAGAGATTTAAAAAAGGCACAAACTGACACCAAAACACGTCACATGACAGCTACAGGTGGAGATCAGACGTTTCTCCACGGATCTACAGAGAACAAAAACCTGAACCACACACAGGGCGTCGCTTTCAGCCAATCACAGGCCTTCGTCAGAGGAAGAGGAGGAGTCAGTGGCACCGCCACACCAACAGGCTGCAGAGAAGAAGAGAGGAGCTCCAGCCACACGGTCGCCATGGTTACAGCATCAACAACGTAGTAACAAACATTTAATTACAGTTTTATAAATTGGAACATTTAATCAATTTTTCCATCGTTAAACAAAATAAGTTAAAATTAAATAAAAATCATTTTTTACAAAAAAATGATTTTATTCAGATCCACTCAGATCACAGCAAGTTTCTGAAAGCAGCTCAGTGTCTTCAGGTTATAATCAATAATTATTATTAATCTACTATTATTAACCTGCACCAGAACCTGGTTGGGCTCAGATTTAAGGGTTTGAACTCAGCCGGGTCCAGTATGATGGATTATTGGGCAGTTAGATTGACATTCGACCAATAATGTGATGAAATGTTCTAACTGGCTATAAACCCAGAACTAAACCCAAAACCTGAGAAAATAAAACTGGAGCTGCTGGTTCTGGTTCTGGTTCTGACCAGTAACAGGAATATAAGTTACATGAACAGTAACTAAACGATGAGGTTAAATTCAGCAGTTAGGATGAGAAACTTTACGAACTGAATTCGTCTTTAAAGTTTAGTATTGATACACATGAAGAGACGAGAACAAAAAGTGAAATGTGCAGCTGAGGATATTAAAATTATTATTAAGTTGATAACAGAAAAAGCCACTTAATAAAGTTTTAAAGTTAAACGTATTTCCAACCTTCTCTTTGGAGTAAAGTTTTCTTTCAAAATAAGAGCAGAAAAGATGAGTGATGGTTCCCTCTGACAAAATGAACTTGATATTTAAATATGTTACCGTTAACAGGATAACTTGGTTCTGACCCGCGTTCTGACCTGCAGTCGCTGCCTCCGGCGCTGATGACGTATTTGTCGTCGCAGGAGAAGCGAACGTTGGTGACGTGAGCCGAGTGGCCGAAGTAGCGCTTGTGCTTCGCCTGGAGGGACAGAGAGAGGACAGGGAGACGGGTGGACCTGGTTCTGCCGGGTCCGGAACACGTCGCGGTCGGACTCCGTCTCTTACGAATTTCTCCGGACAGGGAAAGTCGAAGAGCTTGACGAGGCCGAAGTCGTCTCCGGTCACCAGGTTGAGGCCGGCGTGGGAAACGCAGGCGCAGGTGACGTCAGCCTTATCGGCGTTACGCGGCCAGACGCCCAAAACCTCATCAGCAAACATGCTGCAGAACCGAGAGAAACCAGAACCCGTCAGAACCAGTGAGAACCAGTCAGAAATAGTTTGAACCAGAAAGAATCAGTCAGAACCAGTCAGAACCTGTTAGAACCAGTTAGAACCAGAAAGAACCAGTCAGAACCTGTCAGAACCAGTTAAATCCAGTCAGAATCTGTCAGAACCAGTCAGAACCCAGTCAGAACCAGTTAGAACCAGTCAGAACCAGTCAGAACCTGTCAGAACCAGTTAAATCCAGTCAGAATCTGTCAGAACCAGTTAGATCCAGTCAGAACCAGTTAGAACCATTCAGAACCAGTTAGAACCAGTCAGAACCCAGTCAGAACCAGTTAGAACCAGTCAGAACCAGTCAGAACCTGTTAGAACCAGTTAGAACCAGAAAGAACAGTCAGAACCCAGTCAGAACCAGTTAGAACCAGTCAGAACCAGTTAGATCCAGTCAGAACCAGTTAAATCCAGTCAGAATCTGTCAGAACCAGTTAGATCCAGTCAGAACCAGTTAGAACCATCAGAACCAGTTAGAACCAGTCAGAGCCCAGTTAGAACCTGTCAGAACCAGTTAGAACCAGTCAAAACCAGTCAGAACCAGTTAGAACCCAGTCAGAACCAGTTAGAACCATTCTGAACCAGTCAGAACCTGTCACATCCAGTCAGAATCTGTCAGAACCAGTTAGATCCAGTTAGAACCAGTCAGAACCAGTTAGAACCAGTCAGAACCAGTTAGAACCAGTCAGAACAACCAAGGCTAACCTGATGTCAGACAAATGAATAATTCGGCTCAGAATTTTCCCATAATTCTGTTTGTGATTCTGAAACAGGACCAGAACTGGACCCTGGTTCTGACTTAGCGATTTTTGCTAAAGATGAACTAATTAATTAAGGAAATGTTGAAACATAAGAAGCGCCTGGGTTCTGTTCCCGCCAGCCAGACCGGGCCTGTCAGGTTCTACTGATCCAGTCTGGGTTCTGGCTCAGGTTCTACCGGATCAGTTCCAATCTCATCTTTGATTTGTCACAAAGATGTCCAGAATAATCACCAGGACGAGTCTTAAAGGTCCGGTCCAGTTCTACAAGAACCAGAACCAGAAGGAGGAATGCAGCCTTCTTAAAGCTACAGGCCCTCTGCTGGTAGATACATGGTACTGCAGTGCAACATAAAAAGGTTCATTTGTCCCCCTTCTGTCCGAATTGGACCTGATATGTCCAATAGGGGAGCTGAAGAGGACTCGGGCTTGTAGATGGTGTTGGTGGACTTTCAGGGCGCTATCTCCGTCAGGGGGCGGAGCTGATCATGTTTCACAGGATGATGAATGTTATTTTTCTGTTGAGAACTTTGTTTTTCTGCTGCCTTCAAAGCAACATGAAGCCTGTCTTCTTATTGGCTCCTCAGCGAGCCTATCAGAGTCTGTCATTACCTTCAGGAAAAGTCATGGGGAACCTTCAGGTTTGGACCAGAACCAAGTCAGACATCAGGCACCAGATGGACAGAACTGTCACCAACCCACCAAACGCTGCATTTCCCAACCTCGGCGTCAGTCTCACCTGGTCCAGGTCGCCCAGGTGATGCGTTCAATGACGTGCAGCTCTGTGACGATCTTTCCTGAGGGGACTTCATGGACCTGACGAGTGTAGGTGCTGGTGGACACCTGACAACAAGGTGAACTGTTAGAGGCTGCAGAGATCAGTCAAACAGCCAAACCCTGATCCCAGATCACCTGGATGTGTTTGCTGTCAGCAGAGAAGTCGATGTGGATAACGAAGCCGGGGATGTCCTTACAGTAACCGACTCGGTTGAGTGACGGGCCGAGAGTCAGATCATAGAAATCTACAGCACTTTCTACTGAACCCACTGCGAGGAACCGGTTATCTGGACTGAACCTGGACCACAACAAGCCTCAGATTTTCACAGACACCATGCAGAGGAGTTCAGCTCCAACGCACTGCCTTACTTACCGGATGTCCTGGATGGAGACACTGCGGTCTCTCTTTTTGCCCCAGACAGTGAGGGAGTTGACCAGCAGCACGATGAACTCGCCGTTCTCCATGCCGATGGAAACCATCTCCCCATTGGGGCTGTAGCATGTGCACTTGGCAGGGTGACCCAAACTCACCTTGTTCAGGAGTTTCTAAAGCAGAAAAACAAATTAAAGTTTCCACTGCAGGAAATCTGAAGGCCAGACTGGACCCTGGAGGTCAGCACCTTGTCAGCCAGATCCCAGATGCGTATGGTCCCATCATCACTAGCAGAGATGAAGACGTCTTTGAAAGGATGCGAAGCTAAACCCCAGATTCCTCCCTTAGTGTGACCATTGATCATGGTGTTGGAAGCAGCATTCTTCTCTCCAACCTCTATGATCTCCCCGTCTTTGGTTCCCACCAGAATCTTACCCTGATTAGAGGTTACAGAAGATTAGGACCTTGGATTGAGATAAGGTCAAGATAAAGTCAGGTAATTTTATCTATATAGCAGATTGTCAGCAACAAGGCAGTTCAAAGTGCTTTATATGAACTAGAAGGAAATACAAACAAAATAACAAACCAAAAGGTAAAAACTATATATTGGTTCCCCAAGTTTAATAAGAATAAATAGTCTGTAATTTATAAACTATTATGAATTTTCCTGGATCTTAAATTTGCTCTAAGAATGAAACGACAACATTGGGAAGGAAATGTCACGTATAGCAAGATAAGGCTCAGACATGAAGCCAGCAAAAGGCGGTGACATCACAGAGTGCATCTGTTGCTGTGCTTGTGTGTTGCATGTGTATGACCATGAAACTATGCAGCTCGGTCTCCCAGGCAACAGTCTGATATGATGGCGTTATCTAGGAGCCGGTCCTTGGGAGCCTCTGCTCCACAGTCACTGATGGTTTCAGTCAATCAATCAATCAAATTGTATTTGTATAGCACATTTCAGCAGCAAGGCATTTCAAAGTGCTTTAGACAATTTAAAAATAGAAATGAAAACAGACTTAGACAGATTTTGAAAAAGATTAGAAGATAGAAACATTATTAAAAGTAAAAATTAAAAGTGAAAACATTTTAAAACATCTTACAAGGATTCAAGGCATTTCAAAGTGCTTTACACAATTTGAAATAAAAATAAAAACAGAACAAGACATAGTTTGAAAAAGATTTAAAGAGTTAAAATCATTATTAAAAGTAAAAAGAAAGAATAAAAACATTCAGTTTATCTGTAAGCAACTCTAAACAGGTGGGTTTTAATTTGAGATTTAAAGGCACTCAGTGTTTCAGCTGTTTTACAGTTTTCTGGAAGTTTGTTCCAAATTTCTGGTGCGTAGAAACTGAATGCTGCTTCTCCTCGTCTCGTTCTGGTTCTGGGGATGCAGAGCAGAACCAGAACCAGAAGATCTGAGGAGCCTGGACGGTTGGTACGGTAAACCGTTCAGTGATTTATAAACTAACAACAGTATTTTAAAGTCTATCCTCTGAGCTACAGGGAGCCAGTGTAGAGATTTAAAACTGGTGTTATGTCTCCATCTTCCTGGTTTTAGTCAGAACAGCAGCAGCAGCTTCTGAATCAGCTGCAGCTGTTTGATTGACTCATTAGTCAAACCTGTGAAGACGCTGCTGCAGGAATCAATGCAGCTGAAGATAAACGCATGGATGAGTTTCTCTAGATCTTGCTGAGACATTAGTCCTCTAATCCTGGAGATTCTTCAGATGATAGAATAGAGACTTTGTGACTGATTTGATGTGACTCTGAAGGTTCAGGTCAGAGGTCATAGGTCATCACTACTCCCAGGTTTCGGGCTGATTGCTGGTTTGTAGTCGTAGTAACTGAAGCTGCGCATTGACTCTGGTTCGTTCCTCTTTCGGTCCAAAGATAATAACTTCAGTTTTGTTTCTGTTCAGCTAGAGAAAGTTTTGTCTCATCCACCCATTGATCTGTTCTAAGCATCTATTCAGTGATTGGATGGGGTCAAAGGTCACCTGGTGACATTGTGATGTAAAGCTGTGTATCATCTGCATAATTGTGGTAGCTGATCTTATTTCCTGTTATAACTTCAGCCAGTGGGAGCAGATAGATATTGAAGAGAAGGGGTCCTAGGATTGAACCCTGGGGTTCCCCACATGTGACCTTTGACATCTCCGATGAAAAATTTCCGATGGAAACAAAGAAATCCCTGTTCTTTATGTAGGATTCAAACCAGTGGAGCACCGGACCGGAGAGTCTGACCCAAGTCTCCAGTCGATTCAGTAAAATGTTGTGGCCAACAGTGTTGAAAGCTGCACTGAGGTCCAACAGAACCAGAACCAGCACTGTGGTTCTCCCACAGTCTGTGTTTATATGGATGTCATTGAACACTTTGACTAGGCCGTCTCTGTGCTGTGGTGAGATTAGAAACCAGACTGGAAGGAGTCAAAGAGATTCATTATTGTTATGAAGTTATTCAATTGTTAAAAAACTGCTTTTTCAATTATTTTGCTAATGAATGATAGGTTGGAGATCGGCCTGTAATTCTGTAGTATTGATTTGTCCAGATTGTTCTTTTTTATCTGCGGTTTAATAACTGCTGTCTTCAAAGCCTGGGGGAAAAACACCTGAAGACAGTGATGAATTACTATATGGATCAGATCATTAGCAATAACAGGCAGGACTTCCTTAAAGAAATGTGTGGGTAGGACATCCAGACAGCAGGAACCAGAGCTTACTTGACTTATGATTTCTTCTAAGGTTTTATAATTAAGTAGTTGGAAATGGGTCATTGTTCCTGCATTTGTTTTGTTTGGACACAGCATTGGTTCTGGCTTTGGAGTGGATGTGCAGATTAATCCTCTGATCTTTTGGATTTTTTCTGAAAAGAAACTGGAAAACTTGTTGCAGGCGGCATTAGATTGAAGTTCAGGTGGAAACGTCATCGGAGGATTTGTTAGCCTGTCAACAATAGCAAATAAAGCTTGAGCATTATTAATGTTTTTGTTTATGACATCTGCAAAGAAAGCTTCTCTTGCATGTTTTAGTGTTGTGTGATCGTGACGTAATCTTTCTTTGTAGATGTCATAGTAGACGTGAAGTTGAGCTTTACTCCATCTCCGTTCGGCCCTACGGCAGAGTTGTCTTGCAGATTGAACTGTTTGTGTATTTCTCCATGGAGATTCTTCCCACCAGTCACAACCTTCACTTTAATGGGGGCAACGTAATCAATGATATCTGAAAGTTTGCACTGAACATCATCTACCAACTTATCTACGTCATTATAGCTTAAGGGTGAGGAAGAAGAGTAGATTTGATTAAATGTTTCTGCTGTGTTTTCTGTGAAAGTACGTTTTGTGATAGCAGCTGTTTGTCCAAGTAGGTTAGCAGATAAAGAACCGTCAAAAATAACAGCAAAGTGGTCCGACAGGCGACATCAGTTACAGAGACATTGGAAATATTCACACCCTTACTGATAACCAGGTCCAGTGTGTGTCCATGAGTGTGTTGCTTGTTTGACATGTTGCGTTAAACCAAAACTCTCTAATATATTACAAAGCTTTTTAGCCCCTCGGTCTTGGGGTTTGTCAACATGGATGTTAAAATCACCAGCAATTATTAAACAATCATAATCAATACATATGAGAGATAGAAGCTCATTCAGGTCCCTAAAGAAATTTTCCACATATGTTGGACTTTTGTATAAAGTTGGTGTCAAGGTTTGTTCGTGGCCTTTTACCTCGATACCAAGATACTCAAAAGACATAAACTGACCCAGAGAGATTTTGCTACAGTTCATGGTACCTTAAATATTGAAGCCACGCCTCCTCCTTTTTTGAGTTTTCTATTTTCACTTAAAAAGTTGTAAGTGGGAGGCGTTGATTCAATTAGTACGATTGCTTCATTAATGTCATTCAGCCATGTTTCTGTCAGAAATAAAACATCAATATTATGCTCAGTGATGAAATCATTAATTAATAAAGCTTTAGCACAAAGAGACCTGGTATTTAAAAGAGCCAGTTTAAGTGACCTAGAGACTGGGATTACTTCGATCTTAGGTTCCTTGAAGCAGGTGATCATTCTGAGATTAGGATGAAAACAGCCGTTTTTTGTGTTTCTGTTTTTTATATCTTGTCTTGAAGTGATCCGGACAGGTATTGTCCTGCTATTCAGTGCCAGGGGACCAGATGCATTCTGGGGGAAGACTGGTGTAAAGATAATATCTGGACCCCGGTCTCAGACCTCAGAAACTGTATCCTCAGCTATGTGGCGATCCTGTTGATCCATGCTGTTGTGCTGGGAGGAAGAGGAGTCCGTCCGTCTTCTCTGACCCGGATCATCTACCAGCACCTGCAAGCGGGTCAGGTGCTGCCTGGTTCTCTTTAGTGATTGACTGAGGAGTGAAGGAGAGCAGAGGGGGGGGGGGGGTGTTGGGACGGGGGAAGGAACAGGGGAACCAGTCGATCCGTTAGATGATGTTTTCTCGTTTTGTTTGGGAACACCACGGGCCTGATAAGCGGAGGCTCCCCTCCTAGTCAGGCGTCCTTGAGCCTGTTCTTCTGAAGCAGTGGTCACATCTTTGTTCTTGTTGATAAAATGAAAAATGTTTGCAGTGAGCAGCCTTGTTCCATCTTTGTTAAGATTGCGTTCGCCTCTTCCAAAGAGGTGAAAACGCTGCCAGTAGATTCAGAGGTTATCAATGTAGGTCACTGAGCTGGCAGAGCAGGTTTTAATCAGCCATTTGTTTATCATGAGCAGCCTTGAATGTTTTTCGTCTCCCCATTGTGGCAGTGGTATTTATACCACTGAGAAATAGTTTCCCGTTTAATTTTCCCAAAGCGTCCAGAAGAATATTAAAGTCTTTTTTAAGTCTGAATCTCAGATTTTTCCTTTGCCAGATTGTTGGCACCAACATGCACAGGAGGGAGTGAGGAGAGAAGGAGCGTTACGTTCACAAATCTTCCAGGGATCTGAGATCACCAGCCAGGGGAGCCAGTTCACATACAGAAAGCTTTAGGTCGGTAGATTTTACATTTTAACCTGCCCTAAAGTCTCACCGATACATCTCTGTTAATTCCAATCACCCAAATTAGTTTGGCCGTTCCACTGAACCGGAATCAGCGAGTTGTCCAGGATCGATTCCTTCCTGCTGGAGAGTTTTAGAGTCTCAGCAAGAATCACTTCCAACTTGCGTCTCTGTCAGCATGTCAGTCTGAGTGTTCGCTAGTCGGCCCAATTCGTCACTGATCTGTCAACATGCCAAGTATCTGCCAACTCCAAACAGAAATCCTGTTATCAGGAATCCAGATAAATCCAGGACGTGTCTCTCTGGGTGTGTCCCCGTAGCACAGGAGGACTCTCCTCTGCCCAGTCTTTGCCTCGAGAAAATTTGATCAATTGCATTGAGAGCAGCTGACCAGATCTATAATTTGTAGATTTGGAGGATGTGCAAAGAAAGGCTTCAAAAAAGCAACACAAAAACAAAGCAAGGAGGGAGAATACGGGTAGGGAGGGAGCAGCGTGAAGAGTCGGCCTTCACTGAGAGCCTGTCTGTCTAGATCTTGTCTCAAAGCATGGACACTTAGACGGTGAAGCGACTGTCCTTACATTCGTAGCATTGCCTGCAGGTCAGAAGCAGACTGCGGCCTTACCTTCCCTCTGCAGACGGATCGAACGTTCTCCACTGGCTGACCGGTCTCCAGCTGAAAGGCTCTGCAGCGCTTCATCTCCTGGTCCCAAAGCTTCACAGCTCCCCCCTCTTTGGTCCTATGAAACAAACACCCTAATGGAGTACACAACCTCTGCAGACAGAGCAGGTCTCTCTGAATAAAGGATCAGGCCTTCATGTCCTACACTGACAAATACAGAGCAATGGGACTAACGGCTGGATCCCAGAACAATGAGGATGCAGAGAAACTGGACCAGTTTTAGGATCTCAGAGGTGTTTCTTTCTTCTAAAGTATCTGCAGAACATTGATGATAGCCAGGGGTCCAGATTTAATGAAACAAGAACTGATAGAGCCATGTGTAAAACAACATTATGACAACCTTCTGCCTGGGAAAGTCTCAGCACCCTGACTACAGCTCTAAAGTTCAGTTCCTTACGGCCTTTCCTTCCCTCCAGTGACGATGAGTCCGTCCCTCAGCGTGGTGTACATGGTGAAGACGGGACCGCTGTGCGCCTTCGCCACCACTCGGACCAGGAAGTGCTCCCTCCAGACGTACACGTCTCCGTTTATTGCACCAGTGAATGTCAGATTATTCTGGGACGAAAACATTGGTTTACAATAAAACTAAAACTTGGTAGACATAAATGGACTACATGTAAGTAGGACTTACAGCACCAAAGGCGACGGACAGCATGGTCTGCATGCGGCCATCCTCCACCGAGCCAATCACACCTTTCTTATACATGAGGGAACCACCAACCAGTGTCCAGAACTTGATGTGTTTGATTCCCACCGACACAAACTGAGTGTCTGAGTCGGGTCTAAACTCGACCACAAAGATCCGCTCGGTGTGACCGCCTTTACTGGTCACCTTGCTGCCTGTCATGGAGGTCAAAGGTCAGGTTGTCCACACTTCAGATGCAGCAAAAGCAAAACAGGCAACATTTCTTCTCTACTTCAACAGACGCTTTGGCAGGATTTTAACTGCAGTTCTGAGTTTTCACATGTTTAAATGTGAAATCAGAGAGAGAGCAGAGAGATGCTTCCACGTTTCCACCTTCATAACTTACCTTCTTGCCATCTCCACACCGTGATGGTATGTTCAGGTTCCACCCCCACCGACAGCAGTAACTTCCCTGTTGCACTAAAGTTGACATAACCTACACCTTTAGCATGGGAACATCGCAGGATGGACAGAGTCTGCTTGGTCATTGCATCCCACACATGGATGGACGGAGCAAGACCTGTGAGAAGACACCAGAGACAGAGAGCCAAAGTCAGAGCCTGTGAAACTGGATCTAGAGTCACAGAAACTGTGCTGGAGTCAAGGAACCACCGGATCTAGGAATCCCAGCAAGACATAAACGTCCTAAAAAGGACTTGTTAGTTAAAGAACAGATCATTCTGTACTGGACCTTCTGATTATCTTCTAATTGTGGAACAGTCAAAGTTTTCAGTTCACAGGATATTGATAGAAGCAAATAATGACCCAACCACAAGGATCCAGGTTTGTTCTGTCACTTCCTGTTACCTCGAGGTACGTAGCAGATTGCTTTCGATTCTCTCAACCTGATCTTATTTCTCAATACTGTGTTTATTTTCAATCACTTTTTTAGTCTCTAGCGGTTTTATTGACCAGTAAGTGGACATAGGCAGCAAATGGCCTGAGACCAGCAATCCAACTCAGGGCTGTAGCCTCTGACCTCCGACCCGAGACACCCAGTGCTACTGGGACGCTTCACAGTTACAACAGTAACTTCTGACAGTGGCTCAGGAGGCAGGAGTTTGTCCTGTAACCCGTAGGTCGCTGGTTCAAACGCCGCCCCACCAGCAGGCGGTGTCAGTGCCTTGCCTCTGTCAGACTGTCCCAGGGCAGCAGTAGCTAAACACCATTAGCATGTGAGAAGCTGGTTCTTCCCCAGAAGAGAGCAGGAACGCTGATTCACACCGCAGCCAGAAAGAAAGGCAGGATGCAGACAGAGACAGAGTGGAGACAGAGTGGGGACAGTGGGAGGGACAGAGTGAGGACAGAGTGGGGACAGTGGGAGGGACAGAGTGAGGACAGAGTGGAGACAGAGTGGAGACAGTGGGAGGGACAGAGTGGGGACAGTGGGAGGGACAGAGTGGGGACAGTGGGAGGGACAGAGTGGGGACAGTGGGAGGGACAGAGTGGGACAGAGTGGAGACAGAGTGGAGACAGTGGGAGGGACAGAGTGAGGACAGAGGGAGACAGAGTGGAGACAGTGGGAGGGACATAGTGGGGACAGTGGGAGGGACAGAGTGAGGACAGAGTGGGGACAGTGGGAGGGACAGAGTGAGGACAGAGTGGAGACAGAGTGGAGACAGTGGGAGGGACAGAGTGGAGACAGTGGGAGGGACAGAGTGAGGACAGAGTGGAGACAGAGTGGAGACAGTGGGAGGGACAGAGTGGGGACAGTGGGAGGGACAGAGTGAGGACAGAGTGGAGACAGAGTGGAGACAGTGGGAGGGACAGAGTGGGACAGTGGGAGGACGAGTGAGGACAGAGTGGAGACAGAGTGGAGACAGTGGGAGGGACCCAGCAGCTCAGGTGGAGAGAACACCAGAGGCAAAGCGAGGGGGTAACAGGAAGGCCGGATGCAATGAAATCGTCACTAACAGTTAAACTGCAAACAGGAAGAGGAAATGTTCATTCAGATCATCTGACAGAACCCGGTCCAAACGGGGCAGAAACAGAACCAATCCAACCGTCAGTCAGCTCTACATGGGAACAATCGGCCCAGGTGTGCTACTGCCACAAGCTGGCAGGGGGGGCTACGCAGGAATGCTGCTACTTCCTGTCTGCCACCATCATCCTGATGAAAACACTCAATACGGAACCTGGTTCTGGTCGGGTTCTGTCACTTATCGGGTCAGAACAGGAAACTACAGGCTCAGACTGATGGTGAAACCAGAATCATTTGGAGAAACTTAATCGTTACCAGAACCAGGATCAGAACCAGAACTCGGTTCTGATCCTGGAGCTGAGAGTCCGGAACCGTGACCCATCTAACGCTGAATCTAATCGGATCAGAATAATTAAGAAATAATAAATTATTTTACTACTGTCAGAATAAAGACTGGGGACCATTTTTCTTGATGCGTCACTTTTCTGCCTGATGACATCAGAAACAACAAGCGTCCAGTTTCAGGTCAGAGCTTCCTTCACCTGCAGGTTCTGCAGCGAGTGTTTTCTGAGCCCACATGAGGGCAGATCTAGTCTAGGACAGAATCGACCCGGACCACTGGTACTCACCCGACACCTCGGTCTCTACGCATCGACAGCAGAGCAAACAGAATCATGTGTGTGAATGATGATGAGCATGGTGAGGAAGGTAGAGGCAGCCTTACCTGGCAGCTCAGAGACGTCACCTGGTGGCGAAGAGAGGCGGTGACAATGAGGAAGCAGTGGAAAAGAAGGAAAGGTGTGATGGACCAAAAGCAGCAAGGCATGCATGAAAGCAATGTGCAGAGGAGCTAACGACCTGCAGTCTGACTACAACCTCAGACAGGAGGAGACACGGAGCAGCTACCACACACCTGGCTCCCTCTGGTGGCCTTACACTGCTCTGCAGCCTCACTGGACCTGCAGGAGAACCGGCTCGTAGCAGAAACTGGGGGCTTGTCCAGACAGAATCCCGGACAAGCCCCCAGTTTATGTACAGTTGGTTCTCCATTCCTGCAGCTTCAAATGAAGCCTTTACAGCTGAGCTTGGTTCACCTGGGAACCTTCACTCCATGGATGGTCCTGTGGGACCTACCAATGAGCTTTCCACCAGAACAGACCCGAACGGACCCAACCTGCAAGAACTTCTAGAATCAACCAATAACAGCCTGACCTCAGGAATCCTGAGCTGAAACGATCTGAGCTGAATGAACTGGATCTCAGAGAACCAAACCTGATAGAAACAACTTTCATAATGACACTGGAGCTGCTTCAGAACTAAATGACATTAGCTGAGATGTTTTACCAGATTGTGACATAAAGCCAAACGTTCCAAACAAGTTCATTCATACTTTGATTCAGGTGGGGTTTACTGAAAAGGTTCTCCTAGATGTTCTACTTAGCGCTCCTACTGTCTGATGGAACCAGCCAGTGATCTGATTATGAAGCTTCTCTGCTACGCTACTCCTACCTGAGACACAGGTAAGATCACCTTCAGGTGATGTGAATGTTTGCGTTCTCCCACTTACCGATCTGTCCAGTGGCGATGATGTTCTGGTACTTTGGGTGCTGGTTGACCGTCAGACAGAGAATGTCATCTGTGTGTTCCAGGTAGAAACTCTGAGTTCCTGTCAGGACAGAAAGCAGGAAAAATGACCTCATGAGCAACATTGGCGATGACCGACGGTAACCAACGGTAACCGACGGTTCTAATCACCGGCAGACAGATTCTGGATGACGACAGCAGCGGCGGTGTGGAAGATGATGTCGGCGCCGTCGTTGAGGTAGTGCAGGTTGTTGCGGCAGTCGAAGCCTCGGTAGCCGAAGACGTGTTCCAGCAGCAGCTCCTAACAGACGCAGACAGCAGTTAGAGCCCATGTCAGGACGTGTTGGACGTTATCAAGCAGATGCCATGTGCCGACCTCCACCGCTTTCCTCTTCTTAGTCACGTTGTCCTTCAGCAGTTTGTCGGGCAGAGGGACGGCCCGGCTCACAGGAGGCCTGAACAGGAAGAGCAGCGTTAACAACCAGCTGCACCTGAACTCATCAGGTTCAGGTTACCTGTCCTCCAGAGGAAGCTCTCTGTGCTGCAGGTGGGGCTTGGTGCCTGTCATGTTCCTGATGCTTGCTGAGTAGATCTTAGTGACATAGTCCACCACCTTCTCCCGAGCCACATCGCTGTCATACCCTAAAAATACAGAAATTCACCAATTACTGTTTCTCAGACAATGCTGCCTTGGCTGCTGAATGTCGTGTGGTCCTTGACCAGAACGTCACCATTCTCAGGAAACATCTTTGCAGTGATGGACACAAGTCCACCAATCTGCTAATGTGCCAATAGAAGAGCTGCTTTTTCATTTGCTTTAGTACTTGGGCTAATTTTGAAAATGTGAGATAACAAAATTCAACTATAAAACTGAAATGATGAGTGAAAGGCCCGATCCAAAGAATCACTTCCTGAAGTGTAAATTGTACAGGTAGGTGTGTAATGACCGATATGACCCTGCTGAGGGCGCTATGCTATGATGTAGCACATGTATTACTGATACTGATACATGGTGGGTAAAATATGCTTGAAGTTGGATTCACCTAAATACCATGTTGCTGTAGCGCTTAGCATTAGTGCAGCTAATGTTTGTGATTAGGTCTTTAGGGTTAGCACAACTAGCTTTATAGCTAGTAGTGGCTACAACTGCATCTCTAAAACTCAAATCAACCTGAGAGCCTCCAACAATCTGAGTGCAGAACCAGTGAACAGACGTTCACCAGATGTTACCTCCGTCCTCCTCAGGGTCATCGTCCGACTCCTCGCTGTCCACAGCTTTGCTCTCCTTGTGGCCCGGCGGCTCTCTGGTCCAGATCATCAGCGCCGTGTCAGCTCCGCCCACAGACAGAAGCACTGCATCATCATTGGACCAGCGCACGTTCGTCACATTGGTGCTGTGACCCACATACTTCTTAAACTTAGCAAACTGACCCTGTGAGAAGAGACTGAGGAGATGAACAGAGATCCTCCAGGAAAACCAGCTTTGGACTCTGTCTCTGGACTCACCCGGGACGGGAAGCTGAACAGCTTGACGAAGCCAAAATCATCTCCTGTGGCGAGAAGTTTTTGGTCTCTGGTGAGCGAAGCGGCGTTCACAAAGCTGAATGACGGCCATATTCCTTCACAGGTGGGACCCAGAACGGATGTCCAAGTGGCCCAGTCCATCTTCTCAAACTGGACACAGAGACAGCACCGTGACCTCGGGGGAACAAACGCCTCTGAGAAAACAGAGACCTGATTTCTGACCTCCGAAACGCTGATGTTCTGTCTGCGTCCTCGTGGAGCCTCAAAGAAGAGCTGATCTTTAGCTCCGGTATTCACCTGGAGGAGTTTACCTGTAGGAAAAACATTTGAATGAGATGTTAGGTTGGGACCTGGAACAGCAGGTAAAGATGAGGACCAGGGAAATGCCAACATCTGAGGCTAATTAAAGCAGGTGAGTCCACCTCTGGAGTCCCAGTCGATGTGGGTGATGAAGCTTCCAGCTCCTTTACAGATTCCAACCCTCTTACTGGTCAGGATGTTGTAGATGTCCACAAAGGAATCATGGGATGCAACAGCCAAATACTTTCCTGCATCTGTGAAACACCCCTGACACATTAGGGACCCAGCTTCAACACCCGTCATACCTGTGCAGTGAGTTCAGGTACCTAAAGAGAAGCGGATGTCTGAGATGAGCTCCCTGCGGTGGTGGAAGGTCACCATGTCCTCCAGGGTGTCGGCGTTCACCACCATGAAGCTGCCGTCGTTCAGACCGACTGCCAGAGCTTTACCGTCTGGAGAGAAGGTGCAGCACCGCCCACCTGGCAGGGGACACAGAATACAGGTCAGACAAGTGAAACTAGCATAAAACCTGCGCTTACCTGAACAGGTGTCACCTTTCTTCAGCTTACGAACAGCAACCATCCTGTGATTGGTCGACAGCTCCCAGATCCTCAGAGTTTTGTCGTCACTGACAGTGGCACAGACAGGAAGTAGAGGATGGGCAGCCAACCCCCACACGTCCCCCTCCATGTGACCCTGAACATAGAGACACAAAGGTGAGACACACAGGTGAGGTACCTGAGAAGAAGTGGATCAGGGAGGAAGGACTGATGATCATCTGGGTTTTCCAGTGAAGGACAGAAGCAGGAAGGACGTGTTGAGGTCTTCAGGTCTGCTGGACGCCTACAGACCATCCCAGGAACCTGAGATCTTCAGGCTACGGTGGCTGCTACAGGTCAAACCGACTATCTCACCAGGGATAGTCTCTCTGTCTCACCTGAACCAGCAGCGTCATCGGCCCGCTCTTGTCTATCTCCAGGATTTCCCCGTTCTTGGTCCCGAGCAGGATGTGACCGTGACCCAGAGTGATGGCTCTGATGGACGGGTTGTCCTCCAGCAGCAGACCTGCTCAGAAGGAAGACATCGTCAGTCCAACAGCAGAGTCCTCAGGAGGGGAAGCTGTGGACGGCAGAGAGGACACCTTTGGAGGACGGGGACAGAGCTGCCCTTTTGATGGCGTAGGTTTTCAAACATCTCTCAAACATGTCGTCCCACAACTCCACAATGCCGTCTTTTCCTCCGGTCACAAAACCCTGATAGTGAACGCAACACAAGACAACTTTATTTATTAGGTCCTTTCAAACAGTAAGACAATCTGAGGGGCTCCATGGGACATCAGACATATTTTTTAACAAAAACCTTCATCTATGAAAGGTTTTTGCATCAAACAAGAAGATGATAAAATACAGATATAAACCCCAGAAACAAACAGTTGTAGCTTTTAGGTTCTGATCATCTCAGGTTTTCATGCAGTTTGTTCCAGATCTGAGAAACAGAGAAGCTCAATGTCTCTCACCAAGTTCTGGTTCTGATAACACTGAGGAAATGGGTCGCTGAAGACCTGAGGGGTCTGGATGGATGGATGGATGGATGGATGGATGGACGGATGGATGGATGCGTCACCTTGTCCAGGGAGCACATGGCGAACACGGGTCCGTCGTGAGCCTTGATGGTCTTCATCAGTGTCGTGTCCTTCCAGATGTAGACGTCTCCGTTGGTGGCTCCAGAGAAGACCATGTCCTCAGAGCGGCCGTAACATGCTGACATCATGGTTTCCTGCTTCCCAAGGTTCCCAAAGATTCCCCGTTTAAACGTCAGGCCGCCTCCTAGTTGGAGAGAACAGACAGTGGATCCTGTCAGGTTCTCAGGTCTTCATCTCCTGCAGACAGAACCTATTCTAAAACGAAGACAGGAAGCTTACCTGAGTGCTGCCAGAACTTGATGTGTTTGATTCCCACAGTAACCAGCTTGTCCATCCTGAAAGGGTTGCTTTTCACCACAAAGATCTTATCTTTGTGGCCCCTGCAGGACACAAGAGGACTTCCGTCAATCAGGCAGAGACATGTCCATCCGCAGAACCCGGCCTGATGCTGGAGCAGATTAGACTCCAACCTGAAGCCACCTCTACTCTACCTCTCACTGCTGTAGCCAATAGGTGAAGGTCAGTTATCTACCCGGGTTTCAGACCCAGTCTGCATCAGACCTGGGTCCAGGTGTCCTTACCTGGCCTTAGCCAGCCTCTCTCCTTTCTTCCAGTCCCAGATGACAATGGAGTGGAACTCGTCGATTCCCACCGAGACTAAACTCTTTCCGTCCGCTGGGACAGACAGAGACAAAAGGACACATTAGGGTTGGATATGGAGCAGCAGGAGGTTTCAGATGTCCCAGCCAGGGTCTCCATGGTAACTCCCAGGAACCCTACAGACAGCAGGCTGGGGCCGCTGGATGATGCTCATCAAAGCAGAGCTGAGCTGTGATTGGTTCAGGAGCTGGAGGTGAAATAGCTGAAGCCACCTGCTGGTGAACGTTTCCTGGACCAGGACTGCCACCTGGTGGCGCTGGACCACAGACTGGGGATGATCTCAACACTTTGGGTTAGTTCTAGGGCGGCTGGTTGGTTCTGTTCATTGCCTTTAAGGACAGCATGTGACGGTGCCACCAGGAGCCTGACGGTCCCGGGTCATATGGTTTGGTATAAGATCCAACTAAAGATGTCCTCCAAACACTGAATGGACATGTCCATGAAGATCTTTTCAGTAAACTCTGGATGAAAGTGTTTTAGCCTTAATGTCCTAATTCAGTCCAGACAAAGTCTGAATTGGTTTTTCTGTTTCATCACATTTCAACACCTTTTCATTTACCTTTTCACTAGTTAAGGTGGTCAGGACGTCCCACTGGGTGGACATGTTAGCTTTACTGGACATTATATCATCTCTGCGTTTGATTGGAGGAGCTCCAGATGAGGTGGAAGAGTTTGTGGGGAGATTTGACTGACCTGTAAAGTCCAGAGCACAGATTCCTTTGCTGTGGTGACCTTTGACCAGAGACAGGCACTTCAAGGTTTGGATGTCCCAGATGTGGATGGCTGGGTCTCTGCCCACCTAATGACAGAGATGGCCCAATTAGAAACCCTAAAAATGTGTCCCAAACAAGCTGCTCTGTGATTGGCTGGGCGTACCTGAGCAGACGCTGCGTAGTCTTTGAGAGGGTGAACGGCGAGGCTGAGGATGTCGTCATCGTGTCCGAGGTAAAAGCGCTGACTGTGCTGCACCCGGTGGTAGACGACAGCGACTGCGGCCACATGGAAGACCACCTCCCCCGTCTGGGTGTAGAACAGGTTGTTGCGACAGTCAAAGCCACGGTACCTGCAGCCAACAGGAAGTAGGAAGTCACAGGGGGTGTGATGAGCAGCTCATTAAAGCTGCTGGCGTTCTAAAAACTGTTCTTAATGTGGGTCTAAATCTGAGCTAATGACGGAAACTTTGTGGATTATCAGTTCTAGTCAACCTTTTTCTCTCTCTAAGGTGTTCAGGTGAGTGTGGTTTACCTGTAGTCCCTTCATCATAGGGTTTAAAATCAGCAAAATAACACAAAGGCAGAGAGATTACCTGTTGTATCTGATTTAAACCTCAGGAAGATGAGTGGACGTGAACAAACTGTTTCTTCAAAGAGAACATCTCTATGTTTTTGCTCCAAAGGTCTAAATCTGGCTCCAGCTCCAGTCCTTCAGCTACCAGCCAACACCGGGTTCCAGGCCTCTGCAGAGCTGCAGGCCTGGTTGCAGGTGAGAACTCAGGTGTGCATCTGAAAGCTGCAGGATCTTAGCTCTCCTTACTGGAGTTGAAGACCTCTAGTCTAAGCTGAGGTAGACACCGTTGGCTAGTACTGACCCATATGGACCAAGCTCATGTCATTGGAAGTGAGGTACTGGTTGTTTTCCCAAATTGTTATTGCCAGATTAGCCATGGCTTCTGCTGGTTCAAGTTAAGCTAACTTACTTTAGTTACTTACCTTGTAAAAAACAAACATGGGCAACCTGGTGTGTTCACTCATGGCTGCAATCCATCAGCATCTTCTTTCCTTGGTTTGCATCCTTATTGGTTTGTGCAGCCAACTGATCAGCACCTTACAGCCATTTCACCAGTGAATCAGCAAAGTAAAAGTGATATTAGGCGGCCAACTGTATAGTTTGGACAAGCTTTAAAGGAGTTAAAGCATGCCTAGATTGTTTTGGTGTCTGTCATGGCAGAGTGGGCCATTTTATGAAGAACCTCATGTCAGGTGCAAAGGGTCGAAAAACCTTGCTCTCCTATGCGAGCAAGGTTTATTGACCTATAACTCACTGTTTAAACTTTTTTACCCGTGAACGAACTGTAGACGAAGCCCCTCCTCCGGTGCTTTCTGTCTCTTTAAGGATCCAATCAGCTTCTTCTTGAGCTGTGACAGATCCTCCTTGTACACCTGGAGACAGACACTGGTGAGTCAGACACACAGACAAGTCATAGGAAGGTAAACGCTGTTTGTTCCCTTCTCACCTGGCGATCATAGTTGGTCTGAGCTTCCTGTTCGATGTCCGAGTCGAGCTCTGGAACGTCTGACACATCTGAATCTGACTCGCCACTGTTGGAGTCGGCGTACCCCTCTGAGAAATCAAGACCAGAAAATAACAACATGCTCCCTTCAGGGTGCTGAGATCCTACAGATGGTTCTGTCTGTGGTGCTGACGGGTCCTTTTGGTCTCAATGTACTCAACTTTCGTGGATCCTTTGATCAGTAGATGAGATAAAGGTTCAATGTACCTTGAAGAAGCGGCTCCAGAACACCGTTCATTACACCTTCTGGAAGGAACCTCCATTGGAAGACCGCGTGGTCGGCGCCACCGGTACTGATGACCCACTGGAGGTCATTAGACCAGCGAACATTGGTCACATGGGCAGAGTGACCGATGTACTTCTTAAACTTGGCCCCTGTGTCAGGAAGCAGTTGTTAGAAACTCATGTATTCATTCAGGAAATAGCCCAGAAAATTCAGAACCAGGTGTAAAAACTCTGTCAAACCTTGAGTTACCAGATGTTCCTGTTTGAAGGAAGATACAAACCTTTCTTCAGGCAGGGGAATCTAAAGAGCTTGATGAGACCCAGATCATCCCCAGTCACCAGCACCGCACTGCTGTAGTTGGCATGCACTGAGTTCATATTGGTCACATTGGAGTATTTGGGCCAGATTCCGTTCACCTCTGGCCCGATGGTACCGGTCCAGGTCATCCAGTGGATCCCCTTTGCTTCTTCTTTAGGAACCAGTTTTCCTGCTGCAAGACCAGAACACACACATCCAAAACCAACTGGGTTCATACAACTGGGATGCAACTAGGGTTTTAGAACATATTGATACCAATTGTAACGATTCATCAGGCTTCTTCAAACGATACCTGACCAGTTTGGACACTGAGATAAATACCTGGCATCCTGTAGAAGAGCCGCTCACCGGCGCCGTCGTTGGTCTGCAAGAAGCGGCTGTCGACAGACCAATCCAGATGGGTGATGAAGGAAGTGGAGCGGCTGCACTCTCCCACCTTCTTGAAGCGCTGAGCAACGGCGTAGATGTCCACCAAGCCGTCATTAGAGCCTACTGCCAAGAAGGAGCTATCTGGAGAGAACTTCAGCTCGTGGATGACCTCCTTCCTGTCCTTAATATGCACAACCTCGGTCATGTCCCTGCAGAGGAAGAGGTTTTACCGACCATTAAACCCACCTGGCCTTTGCAGCTAATGAAGCTGATGAGGCAGCAGTAACTCTAAGGACAAATGAGTGAGAGCACCTGACTCGCAACACGGTGAACGAACCGTCCCTCATACCAAGAGCAAGCTGGGAGCCGTCATTATTGAAGGACACGCTCCTAACCGACTCCTCCATGTTGCAGCGTGCCAGCAGGGTATGGTCCGGTAGACTCCACAGCCTGACACAGAGAAGACAAACAGGTGAGACCCAGACGAGGTTGAATCAGACAAGGGAAGACAAACCAACCTGACTGAGCGGTCGTCACTCCCGGTGACCGCCACTGGCTGTTTGGGGTGCAGGTCCAGCGCCCAGAGCTCACCCTCACTGTGTCCCTGCATCAGCAGAACTGGCTTGTCCCGGTCGCGAACCATCACCTCAAAAATCTCACTGTCCTGAGTCCCAGCCAGAATCCGGTCTGCTTTCCAGCAAACGCTGCGAACTGACAGTCCTGAAAAGAAAACACCTGTTATGGAAACCAATCTAAAGCTGGGCTATACCCAGAACCAGACCAGTCCCTGGGTACACCTGGGTACCGTGGGACTGACCTGACGCTGGGACGGGGGCTGACCTTGGATACACGTGGAACCAGTGTACTCAAAGTACATGTGGGTTCCTGGGTACTTGTGACCAAATTTCAGTGGGTGAGCCCTACCAGCCACAGGATAAGGTGACAACACCTCCACACCTTTGTAGCCCTGCTCGGCCTCCCTCAAGTCAATCTTGGTGATCGGTTTGAAGTCCACATCCCACAGTCTGAGGCAGCCGTCGCGCCCTCCAGTGGCGAACCCTTCCTCACAGGCGTGCATGCTGAAGATTCCTGCCTGCACAGTGACGCACAAAACAATCCAGACTTTAGAAACAAGCTGGCTCTCCTCTAAAGATGTTGGAGAGTTAGTTGGTACCCCATGTGCAGCTTGGACGGTCCGGATCAGAGTGATTCCTTTCCATACGTAGATGTCTCCGTTCAGAGCTCCAGAGTAGGTCAGCTCCTCTTTGGCTGCAGAGACACACAGGATGGTCTGCAGGTCGCCCGTCTTCCCAAAGATGCCTCGCTTCGGAGTCAGAGCGTTTCCACACAAAGTCCAGAACTGCAGTCAGGAGAGAGAACACCTTCAGAACCGGAAACCTGCCTTAGATATTCAACCTCACAAACGCAGTCGGACCCAATCACCTCCCTGCTGCACTGATCTGGTCATCACCTGGATTTGACCACAAACATCAGGACTCAACTGGACTCCATGTGACTAGGTTGAATTAGAACGAACTGGATTGGTTCTTGTCCAATTCGGACCATTCTGAAGTCTATAACTGGTTCCGAGTTAGCCAAAACCTTATTGTCCTGTCTGTCTGACATTCAATCAGGTTAAATGATTCCTGGTTCAGGTCAGTGGGAATTACAAGAATGAGTCCTCTCTGCTAAAGGCCAGATGGCGATGATGTCATGGGGTTTAAAGCTCCTGATTGGTTGATCTACAACATCTGAATGAAATGGAGAAACACCTGTGGATGTATTTTAAGGCAACGCCTGAAAGTCTCTGCCTCCTTGTGTGACATCATGGAAAATTAAAAGAATCGGCCCAGATATCAAGAACAGAACCAGAACCTTCTCCAGTCTGGTTCTTTCTTGGGTCCAGAGAGTTGAAGGTTCAAAGTTCATCTGTTCAAAAAGTTACATCCAAGTATGACCATCATGAAGGAGACCGGTTCTGTGACCCGGAGATGGACCGGTTGGACCTTGTGAAGATGCTGTTGAAGCTAGCAGAGAGTCATTATCCCCAAAGAAACAAGTCTTGTACCAATGTGTGTTGGGAGGCCACTCAGCGAGGAAGAAGTCGCGAGAAGTCCAGAGTCACAATGTCCCTCAACACATATAAAATGACTGAAGGACAACAAAGTGCTGTGGAAGGAGAGTCACGGAATTAAAGCCAATTTAACTAAGGGAGATCTGTCACTGTTGTGTCTTTCTAACCTCTAGTCCAATTCAAGTCAGAGCCAATAAAGTGGTTTAACAGTTTAACACTGAAAGATTGTATGATTCATGGTGCTCCACTGCGGCCTGTGGGGGCGCAGTGGAGCACCTTGATGTCTCACCATGATGTCTCACCATGATGTCTCACCATGATGTCTCACCATGATGTCTCACCATGATGTCTCACCTTGATGTCTCACCATGATGTCTCACCTTGATGTGTTTGACTCCACAGCTGACCAGGCGGCTGGTCTGGACCGGATCCCAGGAGACGTCAAAGATCTGTGGGAGGAGCAGAGCGTTACGACCCAACCGTTCCCAGAACCTTTGACCTCCCACAGTCCTACTCTGTCCGAGTGTCCGGTTGCCATGGCGACGACCCGTCCTCTTCTCCAGTCCCAGATGCACACCGTGTTCTTGGCGTCCAGTCCGACTGAGGCCAGTCGCTATGACGACATACATAAACCAGCAGGTGACGCGACCTGAGTGCAGCTTCCGTCATAATTAGTATTCATCCTCTGGACTCCGCCCACCACGGAGAGGGGGCGTGGCTTTACCTGTCCGTCCGAGTCAAAGGCGAGGCAGGCGACCCCGTGGGTGTGAACGTCCCTCAGGATGGACACGGTCTGCATGGCGTAGGTGTCCCAGATGCAGATATAAGGGTCTTTCCCCACCTGACCCGTCGCCACCTGGATCTTATCCGGGTGGATGGCCAGGCTGCGGACAGAACGGGTCACTAAACCCACCTGAACAGAACCGTAATTCATCTTCTCTCCACTAGAGGCAGCGTGCAGGAACAGAGTGTGTGTTCACACAGTATCCTTAGGTGGAAGGACGGGTCAGAGGTCATCCAACCGCCTGGATGACCTGTGACCCGTCCTGCCCCGCCCCTCACCTGATGATGTCATCGTTGTGACCCAGGTAAAACTTCTGGCTGTGCTCGCGGGTGTTGTAGACCACGCCCACCCCGGCCACAAAGTAGACCAGCTCCTTCCCCGCCGTGTAGAACAAGTTGTTCCGGCACTGGTGGCCGCGGTACCCGTGGATCCACTCCAGCCGCAGCTGGCAGCGCGGCGCCGTTTTGTCCGACATCCCGCTAAGGATGCTGGGAGCAGTAGTCCCTCTCACAAGTGCTTCTAACTGAGCAACCTCCAACTACACTTCCCATAATGCCATTCTGCAGCCTCCTGGTTGAAGTAAACGCCGCAACGGTCAACAAATCGCCCCATAAAAAACAGACGGTTCCTTCAGGCTGCCTCCAACATGGCCGCCAACATGGCCGCCAACTTGGTTTCTATGGTTTCCTGTCCAGAAGATCAAACCTCAGCTGGTTCTGCTGTGAACTGATTCCTTGTTTCTGATTGGATGGAAAGTTTGTTCATATTTAAATAACAATAAAATATATAAATATATATATCGGATCGTTCTCTACAGAAAGATCCGATTCTGTAGAGAACTGTTCGTGAATCGAGGAAGAATCAGAATCAGAATATCTCTGTATATTTATTGATCATGAAAACATTCAGATTTTATTCCAGATGTTCATCTGATCTGAATCCAGTTCGGATCAAAATCAGTTCAATCCCAGAACCGGTTCCTTTAAAGATCCGGTTGGACCTGGCAGAATCCAGCGGCTCTCTGAACTGTTCCTGGTTCGGCCCACCGGGTCTCGACCAGCTGCGGATCCGAACCCGACCAGAAACCAGGATTAATTCTGCTGATGAGTCCGCGAAGGCTGGAATCAGAGAAAATCCCTCCGCCGTCTGCTCAGCGTTAAATCCGAAGATTACAGAACCAATCTGACCCAGCAGCCCCGAACCGGAACCGGCACCGCAGCGAAGGGTCCCGCTGGAGCAGGCCGCCCGACAGGCACCGGCGGCGGGTCCGAAGGCCACGGAGAGCCGCTGGACCCAGAAACAGGAGCGGAGTGGGAATAATAACGGGAATCTCAGGAACCGCTGAGCAAGTCAGGCTGGAACACTGGGAGAGGGACTTCCTGTGGGAACTTCAAAATAAAAGCAGCTGAAACGCTCCATCCTGTCCAGGTCTGGCCACCATCTGGACCTCCAGCCAGATCACAGACCCCATCAGAACCGAGCAGGACTTTGCTGGGTCAAAGGTCATTAGAACCCAGAACCGCAGACGGTCTGACTGTTACCTGGGTAACTGTTGCCGAAGTGGTGCATTGTGGGAAGAGTCGGTGGTTCGGAAGAAATCCAGGCTTCTGAATCAGAACCTTACAGAAAACATGTGTCGCTTCTCTCCAGATGTCAGCAGCAGCTGCTCTTTTTGTCAGAGTGACGGTGAAAGTATTGAACATTTATTTGTGGAATATTTTCACACTAAAATATTTTGGTCGGGCTGCAAAAGCTCCTTACAGAAAACTTTGGAAGAATGTTGTTTGGTCGAATTTAAATATTTTACTCATCTTTAACAACTCCACTTTTTCTCCAGATGAGATATTTATAGTGAATCTTATTATAATCCTGGCAAAATATCATGTCCACAAGATGAAATGGAGTGAAAAATATCCCCTCTTTTAATAATTTTCATGAAACGGATTTAAAGATGTATATTGCCTCTATTAAAAAACTTACATTTACTAATAAGATATTGGTTAAAACTTTAACACTTCTACAAAAATGTAACTTCATCTCTTAAGCAGATCCCTGTGTGTTTCTTTCTCTCTCTTCTATAGCATATCCTTCTTCATGTGTATTACAATCAATTATTTTTCTTTTGGTTATGCAAATTATAACTGACAAAAGTTTATAAAGTTTTATTTTATCAGTATATATATATATATATATAAAAAAAAAAAAAATTCCCTTCTCACCCTCTGTGGGTGGTCTCTTTTCATCCTCTGAGCTCGGGTCCTCTACCAGAGGCCTGGGAGCTTGAGGGTTCTGCGCAGTATCTTGGCTGTGCCTAGTACTGCACATTTCTGGACTGAGATGTCTGATGTTGTTCCTGGGATCTGTTTTAGCCACTGCTCCAGTTTGGGGGTGACTGCCCCGAGGGCCCCGATGACCACAGGCACCACTGTGGTCTTCACCTTCCAGTTCTTTTCCAGTTCCTCCCTGAGGCCCTGGTATTTCTCCAGCTTCTCATGCTCCTTTTTCCTGATGTTGTAATCACTTGGTATAGCTACATCCACCACAACGGCTATCCTCTGTTCTTTATCCACCGCCACAATGTCCGGTTGGTTCTCCATCACCATCTTGTCTGTCTGGATCTGGAAGTCCCACAGGATCTTAGCTCGGTCATTCTCCACCACCTTTGGGGGTGTTTCCCACTTCGATCTCGGGGCTTCCAGTCCATATTCTGCACAGATGTTCCTGTACACTATGCCGCCACCTGGTTATGTCGTTCCATGTTCGCTTTCCCTGCCAGCATCTTCACCTGCTGTTATGTGCTGGACTGTCTCAGGGGCCTCATGGCACAACCTACACCTTGGGTCTTGTCTGGTGTGGTAGATCTGAGCCTCTATTGCTCTGGTGTTTAGGGCCTGTTCCTGTGCAGCCAGGATGAGCCTCTGCTGTCCTTGAGTCCAGCTTTGTCCAGCCATTGGTAGGATTTCCTGATATCAGCCACTTCAGTTATTTGTCGGTGGTACATCCCATGTAGGGGCTTGTTCTCCCATGATGGAACCTCTAGCCCCTCATCCTCTGTTCCCCATTGCCTGAGACATTCGCTGAGCATATCATCCGTTGAGGCTTTGTCCTTGATGTATTTATGGATCTTGGATGTTTCATCCTGGACAGTGGCTCTCACATCTTGCTGACTGAATAGCTGACTGAATAGCTCAATAGGTAAGTCACCAGTCTACCACCCGGGAGACCAGGGTTCGAATCCAGGCTGGGGCTGAAGTTACAACAGTCAAATTGAGCTGTCAGTGTGGGTCCTTAGACCCTTGGAGCTATATAGCCTACTTCATAACATGAGAGACACTGATAAGCACGACATGCGGCTCAGACGTCGCCCGGCCAAACAAGGTCTGCGTCAGGTGCTGGGGAACCAGAGCACCTAGATGAAAAATGGGCTACTGGAACAAGACGGAAATGGGCGAGAGGTGAAAACATGGATCTGTTGGAATGCTACTACTCAAGTAACCCTAGTCAGAGGGGCTACATGCGAAGACTGTGGGAGGAATGGTTACTTCGACATCCCCAGTCAACACTAACTGCTAAGCAACTAGTGGCTCAGTGTTCCAACATCCGCAAACGGCAACTGCTCTCACAACTTGAGATTGACGAGGTACAACACAAATGCTATGGCAAAGGGGAGGAGCCAGAACGCCAGGTCAGCGGGGAGTTAACTGCCCACCCAGAGACTGGGTATGTAGCCCCAGTAATGAACGAATCATCAGAGCTGAACGAGGCAGCAACTGACCTGAGAGAGAGAATCGTGGCCATAATGAACACCAGACAACCCCGACGCCAATTACAACGGCTGAGTGAAGCACCACCAGAAAGTCTAATTGAAGATGTGAATGCGGCACTGAGAACGATCCCTACCAACACCATAACAGAAACCAATGACCATATACAACTCAGCATCAGTGATCCTTGAGATGCTTGGCTATAAGAGCAATCATGAGACCCAATACCCACCATGGAAAAGACGGTTAGAGGCTAAGATCAAGATAACAAGGAGGGAAGTGAGCCAACTGTCAGAGCTCCAAAGGGGTGCAATGAAAAGATCAGTACACAAGAAGTACAGCCAGATGTCCATACCTGAAGCACTCGAAACTGCCAAACAAAGGCTCCAAGCCTTGGCCAGCCGCCTGAAGAGATACACAAGAGAGAATGAAGCCAGGAGGATTAACCGGCTCTTCCACACCCAACCAGCTAAAGTGTCTCTCAATGGCAGGGCACTAACAACAGAGCAGACCCACCAAGGCTGGAGACTGAACAATACTGGAAAGGCATATGGGAAAGGGAGGCGACCCACAACAGCAATGCAAAGTGGCTGACCTCTCTACGAGAGGAACACAGCAACCTCCCTGAACAAGCCCCGGTAACCATCACTGTGGCAGATGTCCAAGAAAGAGTCTCGGGTATGAAAAAAACTGGACAGCACCAGGACCTGACATGATCCATGCCTACTGGCTAAAGAAACTCACTGCCCTCCATGAGCGACTGGCAGCTCAAATGAACCAGCTGCTACAAAATGGGACTCACCCTGAATGGTTAACTGAAGGTCGCACAATCCTGATACAGAAGGATCCCTCAAAGGGTTCAATCCCATCCAACTATCGGCCAATAACCTGTCTCTCTACAACATGGAAGCTCATATCAGGCATCATAGCGGCTAAGATAAGTGGTCACATGAATAAATACATGAGTACGGCACAGAAGGGCATCGGCTTAAATAGCAGAGGAGCCAAACACCAACTCCTCGTAGACCACACAGTCGCCCGAGACTGCAAAACCCGACACACCAACCTGTGCACCGCTTGGATAGACTACAAGAAAGCCTATGACTCAATGCCACATATTTGGATCATTGAATGCTTAGAGATGTACAACATCAACAGGACTCTAAGAGCCTTCATTGCAAACTCGATGGGGCTGTGGAAAACCACCCTGGAAGCCAACTGCAAACCACTTGCACAAGTATCCATCAAATGTGGCATAAACCAAGGAGATGCTCTGTCCCCACTGCTGTTCTGCATAGGCCTGAACCCCCTCAGCCAAATCATCAACAAGACTGGCTACGGATACCGACTGAAGAATGGGGCCACAATCAGTCACCTCCTCTACATGGATGACATCAAAGTCTATATATATATATATAATATATATATATATATATATATATATATATATATATATATATATATATATATATTAACTTTGGTTTTTCTAGACTTTGGTAGCATCACTTTGAATGTCTATATTTACTCTTTGTTGTTTGTTCTTATTTTTAATATTTGTCATTGTATCATTACATTTCTGTTCATATGCGTGTTTCTGTTATTTTTGAAATAAAGAATTATTGAAAAGAAAAAGAATCAGAACCAGAGTCTGGACCGAACCGGGTGTTCCAGAACCACAGGCGCCGCCAGGAACCTGGGGCCCCTGACAATAGATTAGTTTGGGCCCCTGTAGCTGATGGGGGCTTCAGGGTAAATATGGATGTTTGTTTTGGTCTGGGAGGGAACATTATTAATACAATGTTTCAATATACCTGTGTTGTATAAAGTAGTGAAATCTCAGAGTCTAGTAAAAGTTTAGGTTCCTCTCCAAAATATGACTTTGGTAAAAGTCCAAGTCACTGAAATGTTACTTGAGTTAAAGTATTAAAGTATCTGAATTTTCTTGTACTTAAGTTTGGAAATTAGTGTAAAAATGGATGTACTCAAGTAATGTAATGAAAAGTAAAAAGTAAAACAAGGCAAATGCAGTTTGAATGACATTTTTTATATTTTGGTAAACTTGTCAAATACAGTTAAAGTAATAAACACAACCAGGCAGGTAAAATTAAACCTGCTAATAAATAAACCTGCAGCATCATTAGATGTTTTACCTACAAGGTTAATAACTTAACCTGTTTACAACTGAACCAGCTTCTTAGTTTCCCCTCCAGGACAGAAAATACTAAGTTTTTGTAAGCCTTAAGTTTCCCTTCAAGTGGTCAGAGCTGAAAATGAGAAAAATAGTCAGAACAGAAAATGTGGCCAACATGAAGAAAAAAAGCCGTTATAATTAATTTCTCTACTTCACAAACTATTGGTGCAACATCTGGTGATTATGTGGCATTAGGGACATGAGGCTGATGCTCATCAGGAGACTTTGTGTTTAACGGGAGAAGAGAAACAGGTGTTTCCTATTGGTGGAGATGAACAAACAGGTGTTTCCTATTGGTGGAGATGAACAAACAGGTGTTTCCTATTGGTGGAGATGAACAAACAGGTGTTTCCTATTGGTGGAGATGAACAAACAGGTGTTTCCTATTGGTGGAGATGAACAAACAGGTGTTTCCTATTGGTGGAGATGAACAAACCCAGGTAAGTAGCTACTGACTGTAGCAGCCAATCAGTAGGTGGGTCAAAACTCCAGCGTTTCTCTCTCTTTCTTTTGTAACGAGTAACTAAACCACACATTGAAAATGTATCGGAGTAAAAGTATGAAATTAAGTTCGGAAATATAGTGAAGTAAAAGTGAAAGTTATCAAAAATGTTCATACTCGAGGAAAGTATGAAGTACTATAAAATATACTTAAGTAAAGTAGTGAAGTATTTTTACTTCGTTACTATACAAACTGCAAAACACAATATGATTAATGTTGTAATTGACAGGACCTCATTTTTTATTTTATTTCTATGAACATAATTAAATAGTGCAGCGCCCCCTGCTGGTCAGGCCCTAGAATCATCACCCCGTCCCCCTATAGCGCCCCCGCCCAGAACCGTCCGACCTGAATAGCACCGCAGCTCGGCACCGCATTACAGGAAAGACTTTTATTTCGAAGGCGAAGCTCCAACTTCCGGTCTGTCTGACTCCAACCGCTCGCGCTGACGGCGCAGGTTTTGGCGCATCAGGGGATCAGACTCCGCTGCGCGCGGTGAATTCTGGGAGCTGCAGTGTTAAATACCGACCGTTAAATATGTTTCAGAATTTCACATTTACATCCTGGGGCGGTATATTGGTGAAAAGTGATGACGATTCTAGGCCCTGAGCAGCAGGGGGCGCTGCACTATTTAATTATGTTCATAGAAATAAAACCAGGTCCTGTCAGTTACAACATTAATCATATTGTGTTTTCAAAGATTGTGTCCAGCAGTAAAATGTAATGTTCCCCCCCAGACCAAACAATCATCCATGTTTCCCTGAACCTCCATCTGGGTTGATGTTCGTCCTGCTTGGAGCTTCAGTGACGCTGTTAGCAGCAGATAGTAGAAACACAACGACTGGCTGATTCTAGGCTGCTGAGAAAAGTTACAAAATCAGGTTTTCAGACACGGACAGAAAAAGGGGAGAGTTTAATTTATAACCCAGTTTTTCTCCAGAGGTGAGTCGACAGATTATCAACCAGTTAGCATAGTTAGCTTAGCTACAAGCTACTGTTAGCCTCCTTTTCATTTAATGAGTTAAGGAAATAAATTACCAACATGTTTAACTTGTTCCTTTTACCTCTAAACAACAGAAGCAGCTCTAACCCACGTCCCTCCTGACCCCTGACCCCTGCTGACCCCTGACCCCTCCTGACCCCTGACCCCTGACCCGTCCCTCCTGAGGGAAATTAAAGCTGCAGTAACTTTTATATAAATATATTTGTTAAAACTGTCATTATGTTGTGAGTTTGGTTACAGCTAATAATTTTGCTTAGTAAAGGACATAAAATAAAAACTCAATATAAAGGAATTAACATCCAATATGAAATAAATTACGTATTAAAATAAAAGTGACGTTTGTAGCTTCATTCTTATTATAAACAAGCTCATCAGTAGATCTGATATCATATTTGATGTTTTTCCCTGTTTAGTGGTTTTCTGCTCCTCAAAATCTCCTAAATTCATTTTCAATTTTTTTTCTTCTGATTGACCAAAGACAAATAAAGGGGACAAACATTATAAAATATGGTTTTTAATTTGTTTGAACTTGTTAAGTCAGACAAAAATCTGAAATCCTATAAATTTGTGTTTGGAGAAAATATTCAGTTTAACTGAGGAAGAATCTCGACAGGAAATAAATCCAGGGAAAAAGGCTGAATTATTGAGAAAATGTTTAATATCAGAAAGAAAAGTCACAATATAATAATTTATATGGAAAAACATGATGAAGGAAAATATTTTAAAGAAAATTAAATGTGAGAAAAAAAATCTGAATATTTGGAATTAAAATGATGGAATAATAAGAAAACATGGTTCTAACAAAAGGTGATGAAATGACATCACAGAACAGGAAGTGAGGTCATAGTTTAAAAGCTTTAATGAGTTGGCAGCTTTAACAGGTGCAGCTTCATACATGAGAAAAGCTTTAAATAGGCCATTCCTAACGATGCAGAAACACGAACTTCCATACATGTTCGCTACGTTACGATGCGCAGAACCATAGAAGAAGAAGACCGTCGGTCAGGTGAAGCATGCAGGTGAACGTTTAACTCCAAAGCCGTAAAAAGTTGGTCCAGTTTCTCCTTCAGAACCGAAGAAAAACGAAAATACAAAAACAAGTTCAGGAAAATCAGAACTGGAGCAGCTGGTCCCGCCCGGGTCGGACGGACCAATCACAGCGCCCGCAGGCCAGCCATCAGCCAATCAGGGGGCAGAAAGGCCATCCGCGTCCGAAAGACGAACACATCACAATCAGAACCATTCGGAACCAACAACCGGGTCGAAGCTGGCGACACGCTCATCAGCTGTCCACCTCTACCATTGGTCGGTCACTGTGACATCATCAGTGACATCATCAGCCCAGTGGAGTTTATTAATGGTGGTTCTGGTTTGTCCAATCGGCGGACCTGTTCTGATCAGAGACGGACCCAGAACCAGAGTTTGGGCCTGGTTCTGGGTGGGTTGTCCAGCAAAAGCAGTTTTGCAGACCCAAAACTGGTCCAGAACCAGCAATGGGTCTGGGATTGGTTGAGCAGAACCAGATTTAGATCCTGGTCTGCGATCCGGTTTGGGAAAACCAGTTTGGGATTTTGGTCTTGGGTTTGTTCTGGACCGGTTCTGTAGAACAGGTGAACAGCTGATGAATGTTTCAGGAAGTTCTGGATGTGCAGTTTGGGTCTCAGTGAAGCAGGAGCTGAGAGGAATCACTCCAAAGCGGGTCGGTCCAGTCAGGTCCGTCATCAGGTCCGGTCCAGTCGGTCCGGTCCAGTCAGGTCGGTCCAGTCAGGTCCGTCCAGTCAGTCCGGTCCAGTCAGGTCGGTCCAGTCAGGTCGGTTCAGTCCAGTTCAGTCAGGTCCAGTCAGGTCCGGTTCAGTCGGGTCGGTTCAGTCCGGTTCAGTTGGGTCCAGTCAGGTCCGGTTCAGTCGGGTCGGTTCAGTCCGGTTCAGTCGGGTCCAGTCAGGTCCGGTCCAGTCAGGTCCGGTCCAGTCAGGTCCGGTTCAGTCGGGTCGGTTCAGTCCGGTTCAGTCGGGTCCAGTCAGGTCCGGTTCAGTCGGTCGTTCAGTCGGTCCAGTCAGGTCGGTTCAGTCGGGTCGGTTCAGTCCGGTTCAGTCGGGTCCAGTCAGTCCGGTCCAGTCAGGTCCGGTTCAGTCGGGTCGGTTCAGTCCGGTTCAGTCCGGTCCAGTCAGGTCCGTTCAGTCGGGTCGGTTCAGTCGGTCCAGTCAGGTCCGGTCCAGTCAGGTCCGGTTCAGTCCGGTCCAGTCAGGTCCGGTTCAATCGGGTCGGTTCAGTCCGGTTCAGTCCGGTTCAGTCGGGTCCAGTCAGTCCGGGCGGATCAGGTCCATCCGGTCCGGTGCTTGCTGCCTCGTGGAGCGGGTCGGGTCGGGCGGGTCCGGTTCAGTCCGGTTCAGTCGGGTCGGGTCGGGTCCACCAGCGGTTCTTGTTCTACTGTTTCTTCTTGCTGAACAGGCTGAAGCGTTTCTCCTTGTCCCGTTTCCCTGGACTCGACTCGGCCGGCAGCGACACGCCGGCCGGGAGCGTCTGAGCGCGGCGCCCGGAGGGCGGCGAGCCCAGGGCGGCGTCCGCGGCGGCGTCCGGCGACGAGCCCGGAGGGCGGCGTGCCCGGGGCGGCGTCCGCGGCGGGGCGCCCGGCGCTCAGCACGGCCTGGATCCACGAGCTCATCTCCTCCTGCAGGGGGCGACACAGGACAGTGGGTCACACCGAGCCGCAGCTGCAGGACGGATCCGGATGTTCATCAGAACCAGTTAGAACCGGATCTTCAGAACTCATCTGGGTTCTGGAGAGCCGGCTGGTTGGACCGGTTCTGGTCCGTTTCCTGTTTCTAGCACAGATACTCACTTCATCTTTGGCTTGGAACAGAAACTCGTTCCCATCGGAGACTCTGGAAGAGAAGAAGAACCGGATTCAGGAAGTGGGTTTGGATGTTTGGACCTGCAGTTCTGATCTGGTTTAAACCGGTTCAGAACCAGTTCACACTGGCCTGGGCTCTTGGTACCAGTCTGAACCGGTTTTGAACCAAAGGTCGTCTGGTGAATGTCGGTTCCGTCAGAACCTCATTGGACGTCTCACATGGACACGTTGGACAGTCGGGCCGTCCTACGATGACGGTCCTGGACCGGTCCTGGACCGGTCCTGGTCCAGTTCTGGACCGGTCCTGGACCGGTCATGGTCCAGTTTTGGACCGGTACTGGACCGGTTCTGGACCGGTCCTGGACCGGTCCTGGTCCAGTTCTGCACCGGTCCAGGACCGGTCCTGGTCCAGTTCTGGACCGGTACTGGACCGGTCCTGGTCCGGTCCTGGACCGGACCAGAACCGGTCCAGTACCGGTCATGGTCCAGTTCTGGACCGGTTCTGGACCGGTCCTCACCTGAGCTTGAAGACGTGTTTCTTCTTCTTGTAGTCGGAGGCGACGTCACAGGCGGCGTCCTTCAGGCCGGCGGGCGCCTCCCCGTGGTACGGGGCGCCCTGGGCCGCCGCCGCCTTGCCGTCCTTGTAGAAGCTCATCTCAGCGCCGCGAATCACACAGTAAACGTGATGCCAGGACCTGCAGAGCAGAGCGCAGGAGTCAGGGGGCGGGGCCTGTGGCCGGTGGGCGGGGCCTGGGCATGTTGCCTGGGGGCGGGGCCTGTGGGCGGGGCCTGGGCATGTTGCCTGTGGGAGGGGCCTGGGGGCCAATGGGCGGGGCCTGTGGGCCGGTGGGCGGGGCATGTTGCCTGGGGGCGGGGCCTGGGGCCAATGGGCGGGGCCTGTGGGCCGGTGGGCGGGGCCTGGGCATGTTGCCTGGGGGCGGGGCCTGGGCATGGTGCCTGGGGGCGGGGCCTGGGGGCTCTGGGCGGGGCCTGTGCATGTTGCCTGGGGGCGGGGCCTGTGGCATGTGGGCGGGGCCTGGGGCCTGTGCATGTTGCCCGGGGGCCTCACCTGTTGGACGCCTTCTTGTTAGGCCCCTCCCACTCGTGCTTGCGGTGCAGCGGCCCCTCCAGCAGCGCCGGCGCCGCCTGGCTGCGGGTCGGCAGCGTGGCGGCCCGGCCGGCGCCGCCCGACTTCCTGGCCGCGGTCGGCGAGGGGGCGGGGCTCGGGTCCTTGCTGCCGCGCTCCGCCGCGCCGTTCACCAGGCCGTCCTGCCGGTCCGGATCGGACAGAACCGGGTTAGAACACATTCCTGAACACCACGACTTTAGCCTGATGTAACTGCTGGACGGGAACTGAACCGGATCAGAACCATCTGACCGAGTTCTGGCTGGACCTGCTTATTCTTGTTACATCCAGGCGGTTCTGGTCCGGAAGTTTTACAGAAATGGTTTTAGTAAAATCTCTAGCCTGAAGTGTTGTGAATGTTCTGGTACCGGAACCGGGTCGGTCCGGCCAGTGGGAGCGGCGCCACCGTCAGGCAGAGCAGCAGAACTGACCTGAGGAGAGTCCTGGTCCCGATCCGGTGGGAGTCCGTTCTGGGTCACGGCGCTGCAGGACCAACACAGACGGCAGTTAAACTCTCACCCAACCGAGTCAGAACCGGGTCAGAACCGGGTCAGACCGGGTCAGAACCATCTGGAGGTGAGAGAGTCGGCGTGTCCCTCTGCTCTCTGATTGGTCGAAACTAGCTCTGATGTCACCGGTGTCCAGGTTCTGGTTTGACCCGGTCTTGTCTGCCGGTTCTGGAGGCGGTTCTGGAGGCTCACCTTTGCTGCTGGGGTCCGTCTTGCTGGACCAGAACCGGTTCTGGAT
Organism: Poecilia picta; assembly: GCA_033032245.1. NCBI lineage: Eukaryota > Metazoa > Chordata > Actinopteri > Cyprinodontiformes > Poeciliidae > Poecilia > Poecilia picta. Next base: position 287,905 of record CM065353.1, read on the forward strand.
CTGGTGGCTTCCTCATCCTCTCCTCTTCCTCCTGCTGCCTCCTGACCTCCAGCAGCTCCATCTGGAAGCAGAAGTGGAACCGGGTCAGAACCGGTTCTGACCCGGTTCTGACCCGGGTCAGAACCGGGTCAGAACCGGGTCAGACCGGGTCAGACCCGGGTCAGAACCGGGTCAGACCGGGTCAGAACGGGTCAGACCCGGGTCAGAACCGGGTCAGACCGGGTCAGAACCGGGTCAGCGGTGGTGGAACCGGGTCAGACCGGGTCAGAACCGGGTCAGAACGGGTCAGACCCGGGTCAGAACCGGGTCAGACCGGGTCAGAACCGGGGGTCAGCGGTGGTGGAACCGGGTCAGACCGGGTCAGAAGCACCGGGTCAGAACCGGGTCAGAACCAGGTCAGACTGGGTCAGAACCGGGGTCAGCGGTGGTGGAACTGGGTCAGACCGGGTCAGAACCGGGTCAGACCCGGGTCAGAACCGGGTCAGACCGGGTCAGATCGGGTCAGAAACCGGGTCAGCGGTGGTGGAACCAGGTCAGACCGGGTCAGACCGGGTCAGAACCGGGTCAGAACCGGGTCAGACCGGGTCAGAACCGGGTAAGATCGGGTCAGATCGGGTCAGAACCGAGTCAGAACCGGGTCAGAACCGGGTCAGATCGGGTCAGAACCGGGTCAGCAGAACCGAGTCAGAACCGGGTCAGACCAGGTCAGACCCGGGTCAGAACCGGGTCAGAACCGGGTCAGACCGGGTCAGATCGGGTCAGATCGGGTCAGAACCGGGTCAGACCCGGGTCAGAACCGGGTCAGATCGGGTCAGAACCGGGTCAGAACCGGGTCAGATCGGGTCAGAACCGGGTCAGAACCGAGTCAGAACCGAGTCAGATCGGGTCAGAACCGGGTCAGAACCGAGTCAGAACCGGGTCAGATCGGGTCAGATCGGGTCAGAACCGGGTCAGACGGTCACGGGCAGAACCGGGTCAGCGGTGGTGGAACCGGGTCAGATCGGGTCAGAACCGGGTCAGACCGGGTCAGAACCGGGTCAGAACCGGGTCAGCGGTGGTGGAACCAGGTCAGACCGGGTCAGACCGGGTCAGAACCGGGTCAGAACCGGGTCAGACCGGGTCACAGAACCGGGTAAGATCGGGTCAGATCGGGTCAGAACCGAGTCAGAACCGGGTCAGAACCGGGTCAGATCGGGTCAGAACCGGGTCAGAACCGAGTCAGAACCGGGTCAGACCAGGTCAGACCGGGTCAGAACCGGGTCAGAACCGGGTCAGACCGGGTCAGATCGGGTCAGATCGGGTCAGAACCGGGTCAGACCGGGTCAGAACCGGGTCAGATCGGGTCAGAACCGGGTCAGAACCGGGTCAGATCGGGTCAGAAACCGGGTCAGAACCGAGTCAGAACCGAGTCAGATACGGGTCAGATCGGGTCAGAACCGGGTCAGAACCGAGTCAGAACCGGGTCAGATCGGGTCAGATCGGGTCAGAACCGGGTCAGCGGTGGTGGAACCGGGTCAGATCGGGTCAGAACCGGGTCAGACCGGGTCAGAACCGGGTCAGACCGGGTCAGAACCGGGTCAGACCGGGTCAGAACCGGGTCAGACCGGGTCAGAACCGGGTCAGAACCGGGTCAGACCGGGTCAGAACCGGGTCAGACGGGTCAGACCGGGTCAGAACTGGGTCAGACCGGGTCAGACCGGGTCAGAACCGGGTCAGACCGGGTCAGAACCGGGTCAGACCGGGTCAGAACCGGGTCAGAACCGGGTCAGCGGTGGTGGAACCGGGTCAGATCGGGTCAGAACCGGGTCAGACCGGGTCAGAACCGGGTCAGACCGGGTCAGAACCGGGTCAGACCGGGTCAGAACCGGGTCAGACCGGGTCAGAAACCGGGTCAGAAACCGGGTCAGACCGGGTCAGAACCGGGTCAGACCGGGTCAGAACCGGGTCAGACCGGGTCAGAACCGGGTCAGAACCGGGTCAGACCGGGTCAGAACCGGGTCAGACCGGGTCAGAACCGGGTCAGATCGGGTCAGAACCGGGTCAGATCGGGTCAGAACCGGGTCAGACCGGGTCAGAACCGGGTCAGACCGGGTCAG